>JAVSCE010008541.1:0-81311 GCA_032199065.1 Smutsia gigantea | reverse complement strand
TGAAAGAATGATTTGGAACAGGATAATTTGACATCTGTATTGTAGGCACTGTAAGAAGTCATGTGATGTGCTGGCCACAGGGCAGTCAGCAGTGCTTCTTAGATACTGTCTGTACTTACAAAAATGCCTCACATACCCATCCATAGGCTGGTGAGTTGTTCTTAGAGAAGCTGGTTTGCTGTATTATTCTTCATATTAAGTTAGGGATATCACTATGCTTTCAAGAAGTCTTCTAACCATTTCCTTAGAAACCCTCATAAGTTAAAATTATTTTGATTTAATTAAAAAGTATGTGTTTCCTTTCTATTTAATCAAAACTGCTATACTATTACATACATTTTCTAAATGATATCTTGGTTGAAAAATTTTCCTTGCAATAACTCACCTCATTAATATTTTCATAACAACATACTAGGCTCACCTTTAATACTCTATCTCAGGGCTTCTCAAACTTGGCACTAAGAACATTCTGGACCAGATAATTCTTGTTGTGGGAGGCTGTTCTGTGCTTTGTAGTATGCTTACCGACATCCCTGACCTCAACCCACTAGATGCCAGTGGTAAATCCCTTCTCTCTTTTCTTCATCCCACTCAGTTTGTGATAATCACAACTATCTCTACACATTGTTCCGTGGTGGGCAAAACTGCCCCCTGGTTAAGAATCACTGCTCCAGCAATTCAAGGCAAAAGTTTGTAATGATCAAATAGCTGTTGCTAGAAATCAGAACAACCAAGGCTGTTACTTCATAAAATTAGAGAAAATCATTTTTTTTGTGTGTGTGTGTGATGTAAGACACAGCATAGTTTTTAAAATCAGCTTAAAGTGACTCAGTACAGGAGTTTTTCCATTATTTTAGAGAGATAAATCTGAGATGCCTGGTACTCACCCCCACATCCTCTACACTGAGCACAAATGACCCACTGCATCTAATTGTTTAACATACACCTCAGGGAGTTCCTGAAAGAATCAGATACCACTGCAAGCCCTAAGCTTGACTAAGTCAACAGTGAAGCTCTTCTGCCCCACACCATCATCAGCAAAGCCACTTGTGTTTCCCCCAAGAACCCGTATTGTGGACTATTTACACAGAACATGTGTTAGAGATACAGCAGTGAACAAAACAAACCAAATCTGCCCTCAAGGAGCTTACATTCGAATTAGAGAGCTAATAAGATCCAATCTTTTGAGATCTTACTATGAGTGTGGTATGGTTGTCACACTTTACTTGCATTATCTCAATCTTTACCACAACCCTTTAATGTAAATATTATTATTATTCCCATTTTACAGGTGCAGAAACTGAGGCTCGGCGAGTTGTACAACTTGCCCAGATGCCTTGACTCCAGAGCCAGAGCCAACTCAACACTCTCTTATCTTCCAGATGAAGAGGACGGGCTTAATAGCAAGGACAAGTTGTTCTTTGTGAGTTTGGAGACTTCAGTGGGGATTGTGATGCCTAAATGCAGTTCTTCTGTGCAGCAGTAAAGACAGACAGTTCCTGTGTCCATGAGACTGCGATGCAGAACAAGCTCCCTTGTTTTCTCTTGATTCAGGCCAGACTGCACTCGCCCTGCTTACCTGAGTTAGTTCCTGTGAAACATTTTACCAGGGAATCTAATCGGGCCATTCCGTGTTCAGGGAGTTTGGCTTTTGTTCCTGTAGCCCAGTCTCGCTCCAGACTCCCTCTACCAGAGAACCTGTCTATCAGGAAGAAGTAGCATGGCAGCGCATAAAGTTTTAGGTCACACAGCGCCCAGTGGAAAGAGTCCAGGAGCAAACATTCCCCACCTAAACAATGAAGAGCTGCAGTTACAAGATAAAGAAAAGGGAATCACAAGGGCCTAAATGAAGCCACCCAAACCTGTATACACACACTTACCACTTCGTACTCAATAATGACAACAGAACAACAAACTGGCCACACACAGCCAGAAGTGTAAGTTTGCAGTAAGAACAAAGGCAGCTATAAATATTCCAAGGGGCCAATAAAAAGAAGAAGATGAAGAAGAAGAAGAAAAAAACAGGAGTGGTTAGCTCTCCAGAGTAATGGGCTCCATAAAAGCTTTTATTGTCAGAGTTACTTTACTAAGAGCTATATGAAGAAAGTTGAATGAATGTGAAAAATTGCGTGCAATAACCTGAACCGAAAGATGATTATCAACCTCTGAGTCCTGTATTTTGGAGCAAGTCAGTGCTGCTATTAGAAGATTGCCATTGTAGTTAAAGAAAAGCTTGTTTTGTACTATTCTCTCCCTTCTGGGTAAACAGAAAGTCAATATAGGCTTCTCCTCTGGGCTAGCCCACTTATTTGAACAATTATTTTAAAGATGTAATTCAATCTTACCATCTTTCCAAAAGTGTAACTCCTGTGAACTTTCCTAGCAGAGCTCTGCACAAGCAACTTATTAAACCAAGAATTGAGTTATTTCCAGCATGTATTTCTTCTCTCCCATCTGCCCTTCACCCCCCATCCATGCTTTCACCATCTGTTTGTCATTGGCTTTAGTGATAGGATAGTGGCTGACATTTAAGGGAGTTGACACATCTGCACCTCAACCATTCAAACGCTAGCCACCTAGAATGGTAAAAACTGGAAACTGGATTTTTTTTTTTGGACATTATTGTCTTAAGCTAGTAGTGTGGTTTTCCTGTATTCTGAATTTGAAGGACCCTGCTCTGTCCTTTTCTGGGCAAATGGAGGCAGTACAACTTCCCAAAATGTGAGTGTTGATGGGAGGGGGAAATTGGTAATTTGTTTAGGAGATAACACTGTTCAGCCAAGGTTAATAGTTTTTGTTTCTGAAATTCTGTTTTGCGCCATTAATGTATTCTGGGATAATAATTGTTTTATTAGTGTTTTGAGTTTACCGTGATGGGGAGTTCCCAAAGTTGTAGTCACATATGTAGGTCATATAACAATATGGTGTAAAGTCTTTGGAAGGTCCAAATAAAGTCAGGAAACTAATTTGATCAGGTATCAGGAAGATGGCTTGAGTGACTTTAAACAACTCTCCTAAATATTTAGAAAATGCTTAGATAGAACACGTGGCCCCTTTCTTTTCATGGGTTATATAATCAGCAAATTAAATTTCAACAAGTGGAACCTTGACCTACCTTAGGAATGGCAACCTAGCTTTTCCTCCCCATCTAGAACATGCTAGGACTCCTAGCCATTCCCAGTGCTCACAGGAGTCTGGGCAAGTGAGGGATCCTGAAGCTTAAGGTTCATCAGCTCCATGGGAAGTCCACCTCTGACCTGTTGCTTTGCATTGCACGAAATGGAATAATTGTACAAATACAGAATTAATGTACACTTTGTGGTTGTGTATGGTTGAAAATGTGTGGTTGAAAGTATGTGGAATGGAGAGACACTGAAAAAGATTATCCATGCTGTTGATTTCTTTTTGCAATAAGCACATAAGAGGGTATGTGAATGGCGTTTGATATTAAATGAAGCCAATAAGACTCATGTTTACCATTAATGCTAAGTCAGTCTACTGGAAGAGGAGCAAAGTGGTGGAGGAGAGCAGTAAGCATTTCTGACTAGATTAGTTGAGATCTACTGGGAAACACAGCTTCTCTTTACCTCCCTCTTGGATCTAACCCATGCTTCCTGTGGAAGTATCCTGAGTAAGTGTTGTGACTAGCCTGCATATATTTTTTGATGTAAAACAAATAGGATTTACTAATAGTTTGACTGTTATATGAGAGAAAGAGGAGTCAAAGATGACTCATACATTTTTGACCTGAGCAGCTAGAAAGATGGAGTTGCTATTTACCGAGAGGGGAAAGCTGGGCTAGAAGGACTTAGGCTGGGAGAGAGGAGTTCAGTTTTGAACATGTTTGATCTCCAGAGGGAGATACCAAGTAGACAGTTAGACACACAATGGGAGAGGTCAGGAAAAATGGTGAGCTAGGAAATGCTTAATGAAGCTCTGGAGAAGGAAAGAGGCCCAATATGTAGTGTGTGCCAATTTCTTTGGTGTAAATGCTTCACTATGGTGGACTTCTGGTTACCACCGTGATGTCACTGTCATTAAATACAGAGTTGGCAAGAAATGTGCCCTGTGAGCCGAGGCAAGTCTCAGGCATGTCACTGGGAATAGAGACATAAATCTGGGAGTTATCAGCATGTAAAAAGACATGAGGCTGAATGATAGGAAGTGAACACATATAAAGGAAAGATATTTAAAACCTGAGCTGTAGGCACTCCAATCTTAAGAGTTTGGAAAATGGTGAAGAATCAAAAAAGAGGAGACCGAGACTGAAACTAAGAAAGTGTTTTGAGACAAAGGGAGTGGGCATTGTCAAAAGCTACTGATAGGTCAAGCAGGCTTAAAGGAGGCCCCTGGGTTTGGCTCTGTGACTCGGTAGCAGCAGCTGCAGTGGGGCCGAGGGGGCACAAGAATACGATGTCTCACCCTCACCTTCTTCTCTAAGTAGGAACACCTGGAGGCAGGGGTGCCTTTAGCAGATGAACTCTGTATTAAAATCTTTAAAATGCACCTTTAGGCCTTTGAATAAGAGTAGATTTCAAAAAATCACATGATGTGAGGACTGGAAAAAATCGGACAGAGCTCTTGGCTCAGGGCCCTAGGAAGAAAGAAAGAACCAGCCTATGTTTCATAATTTGGAAAGGTATTTAAAAACCTATACAAACCTCGAGCCATTGAAACCTATTGTTTCATGTGACCATGTGAGTAGAAATCAGGGCCTTTCATCCAAGTTCACTGACCAACCCTGAAGAGACTGGGAAGTCTGGGAGGCCGTTTCTTTCTCAGAGTCTGAGAGGGTGTTTCTAGCTCCTGCTTTGCTCTCACTGTTTGCTGTGTCAGTTCTCATTCTTCCACACCGTTTAGCACAACCACAGTGAGGGCTAGCTGGGATACATATTATGCACAGGGAAATGTTATTAGTGTTTCTCTATTTTTAGGTCATCTATTTCCGGGCAAATGTATTATTTATGCCATCTTGCTTCAGGGGTAGAACTGACTTTCCTTGGCCCAGCTCTTTGCTGTCCCTCACTTTGACCATTCATTCTTCATTTATTCCAAACATGGTGAAGAAGCCTGGTTGTGGGAAGGAGGATGGAGAGGAAATGTTTTCCAGCAGTAAGATGGGCAGGTGCAAAGACAAGGCGGCCTCAGAGAATGTGTCATGTTCTAGAAACTAAACCATTAAATAAGGCTGGACCATGCAGCTGTGGCACTGGTGAGCTGTGAGACTAAAAAGATAGGCTGTGCAAATTCTAAGGATCTTGTAAGTGATGCTGACAGGTTGGAATTGTTTTTTAACAGAGAAGTTATTTTTTAAAAATGAGACCTAGGGTCCTTACCAGTGGAAAATTTGGGAACCATTAATTCATCCTATTAGTTCATTATTACCCACATTTAGCTCCATCCTCAAATTCCTTCATATAGTTTGAATTTAATTTTCTTTAAAACCTTCTCCCTCACCCTTCTCTCCAGAAAAAAAATCATCAGTCCTTCAACAGTTCCTGCCAAACAAGGCAAATTAAATCAAAAAACATACAGTGAAGTAATCCTGAGATCTCTAGCCTGTACTCTTAGGTTTTACTACATTTTTAAAGTTATGGCCAAAAAGAAGGAAACTGTTTTGTTTCACTTTCTGCTGGCTCATGAAATGAAAGTTCATCCTGGATCTTCAGATTTCAGGTTCCACCCAGTTAAGAGGCAGATAACATTTTTTTAAAAAAGATCTCGTACCCACAGCATTTATTGATTTTGCTAAGCAGCTAAGGGTCATTGGAAACAGCCATCAGGATGGAATTGGACAAATAGAGATGGAAAGGAAACGTCTTTGAGTTTAGCCAGTATTTACATTTTGGTTTATTTTAAAAACTAAAACTAGTGGGATGAGGCAGTTCTGAGTTTTAGAAATAAATCAGAAAGAACTTCATGTTTGGGAACTACCGTAGGGAATCCTGACTCCCCGGAGCTGAGCCCTGCGGCCAAGTGGGACAGAACTGCCGGAGGATGAGGACGCTCCCTCCGACCATCACAAGTCTCTGGGAAAGGACAGTGTCCATTGGTCAGCTGGGCTCTCTGGGCGCCTCCATCCCTCATCCCCAGGAACCTTTGCCTCAGCAACTCCGAGCAATGCAAGTACCTATGGAAAAAACTGTAAAGCAGAAGCAAATTTTCCTTTCTCTGCCTTCTCTCTGTGCCAGACTTGGAACTTGGGTGATAACATGCCTATCTTTCAGGAGGGAATTTAGGATGAAATAATTACTTATTTTAGGACGAGCGCTCCTTTATTTAGAGAATGCCATCTTCACGGCACTGGCTCTCTGGTTTACAAGGCTTACAAAGCACTTGGAGAGCCTGTTATAAGGGCAGATTCCTGGCCATGTCCCAGAGGTTTTCAAGTCAGTGGGTCATTTTCCTACCTCTCTGAGTGATCCTGATGTAGGGACACTTCTCAAACTGAATTTTGAACATTGCCTTAGAAGGAAAATCTCTAAGTCACCTTCTCCTTAACTGGATGAGTATCAACCTCCAGATTTCATAGGCAGGCTCGGCCTTTGCTTGGGGAGTGCGTGCGCGCGTGTGCGTGCGTGCGTGCGTGCGTGTGTGGGTGTGTGTGTGTTTCCTTGGGGATGCTGGTGGCAGGAAGTGAAAAGGAAAAAGAGAATCTGCTTCTAGACTCAATCTAAAGGGAGGGGGGGAAGGAATGTTCACAGCATTTTTTTGTCAGGACTTCACCGACTTGGGAGACCCAGCATCTAACAACTGAAATGGGATTTCAGAGATAAGCAGCGGTCCTGAGGTTTACGCTGATTGATAACATTGAATTGTGTTTTAAAGACCAGAGAAATAAGAGAAGTACAGCTTGATAATTAATGGTCAGGAAACCAAAACATATGATAGGTAAGTAGATTTATTAAAAGCAGTCATGACATTCCCATTTTTCAGAATTCACTGTTCCACTAGCAGAATATAAAGAAAAAATTCAAGATTTATTTTTCCATTTCACATACTTGGTCTAAATGAGAATAATCATAACCAAGCAGAGCCTGTGTGTACTTCGCCGTGGGAAAGTATGCCCTGCAATAACTCTAGGATACCACAACACATTTCATTTCTCGCCCTCCTAATATTGTCACACTTAGTGTCAACACAAAAAGACATAGCAATGTAATGAAGCAAGGGATTCAAGTGGGCAACAATCTCAGGTAAAACATAAGAAATTTATTTTCTAATCTTCCTTAGTTTTTCTTTGAACTTTCTCCTCCGAACCTCATTAGATATCTAGAACCCTCTGCTTTCTCCTTCTCTTTATGAGAGACGGGAAAAAAAAGTACTTACTTATACTCATGTGTGAATGACTGATAATGCTTAATTTATTCTATGTCCATGGGAGTTCACTTTTAGATAAAGTTCAAGAGGTCTTGAATCAAATGGAAAAAGATGCTAAACATCAATATTGAAAAGTCCTTGATTTGGTGGAGGAAATGTTTTCTTGGGCCCTAAAAATCACCTCCCTCTCTTCTTTCTTTAAACAGGCAGCTAAATTATTTCAGCTCTCTGCTCACTGACTCTCTCATTCAACACCTTTACAAAACACCACTCCCCTGATAAGAGATACTCTGAACTCTTTCCAGCTTCAGGTTTTCTTCTCCATGTCTAAAGGAAAATGAGCACTGCACAAAATGAAACAAAGAGACCAGTAAGAGAAGAATTATGACCAAGAAACTAAAACTTTGAATAGAGTTGCTAAATAATACTGAAAGGGAAAACTTTATACATACCTGAAGGTGTAATTGGGGAGGAAGGCTGAAGCCTTCATCATGTTGGACTACACAGGGTCACTTGTTGAGCCACAGTAGAATATTTTGTTCATAGTGAGACCTTATTGGGTTTGGTTGCTGTAAGCTTTTCAGCTTCTAATTATGGTGTTTAGGAGACAATGGAGACAGCTTAAAATAATAAGAATGCTGCTAAAACTAGTAAGATTGCTGCAGTGTTACAAAGAGAAATGCTGGCTCTCTGTGTATAGTATACATTTAACCTGTCAGCAAACACATAGCACTTTACAGGTAAAATGTAAAGGGATGCATTTAGGAGCCATTGCATGAATGATGAGGTTTTTCGTTTTGCTTTTAAAATGAACTGCTTAAGTTATAATACTAGTTTAATATAAATTAGAGTTTATCCTTTTGAAACCACTTGCAATTTGCTTCTGTTAGGCTGCAGGTCATTATGATGCAAAGTTAAAGGTCTCTGGAACATAATGTCACTCAGGCCTGCATTCTTGTTGCCATGTTCAATTCAGCTGAAAATGAGAATTATAGTGAGAGCATTTCCTGGTCTTTGACCCTTTCTGTGAGCTTTTTAAAAGCAGGGTTTATGCAGAACACTAACCTCATTCTCAGACATTCAGTTCCAACGAATATTAGCTGTGTTAAAACTCCTAAGTAAATTGAAAGCTGTTTAAAAATACCTCATTCCAAGTTTAAAAACAGTGGGCACTTACCTTCTGATTTCCTTCAGAAACATACAAAAAGACTTGCCTGTGAGATAGAATATATTTAAAATCTAAAAAGGGTCTATCTCTTTTCTCTCTGCCACAAAAGACAGTTGTTTTAAAACCTCTGGCTGTAACTGACTAGGGAATAATAGGAAAATAATATGTAACTTGTATGTTTTATATGCCAACGTCTGTTGCAAGGACTTCAAAATAAACTAATTTACTTAATCTTGACAAAAACCCTACACTTAGGACCCCCATTTTGCAGGTGAGAAAAATTAGGACCAGAGAGGTTGAGTAACTTGCTCAAGGTCACACAGAGCAGCAACTGGCAGAGGGGCAGATCTGAACCCAGAAAACCTGGCTCCTGAGTCTGCACTCAACCCCTGCCTCTCAGGATGGGGATGATACCTGGACTCCTGGGGGTTGGTATGACACAAAAGACACTTCTAAAACAAATTCCATGGTATATGGGTTTTTGGAAAGACCCCCAAAATACAAATGACCAATTCATGAAACAAATGGTAAGTCTAAGCCATTGCTTTTTTTCTTTTTTAACAATCATTTAGAGTTGAGCTGTGAATACCCAAGACTCGATTAAAAACACCACATACATGTACACTGTATCCTGGTCAGGACCAGACTTTGTCCAAGACCATATTACCTGGAGACCCAGGAGAAGCCAAAGGACTGCGTGTGAGCACCTTGCCTCATATGTCTTGCTTAGTGAAGTAGGTGAAAAACAATAAGGGCTTATTTGGCCATTGACACTATGTTCACCTGCTCTTGCCACACTTTTCCAACCTGAGTGCCCATTCTGGAGATGCACCTTTTGCAGGAGGTTGTACACTGATTGAAAACATAAGATTTAACTCTGTATCCTAAAATAATATTAAAAAAAAAGAAAAACTGTTCCTAGGAACACAATACCCCCCACACCTGTCCTGAGGCTATGCAAAGCAGCTAATTGGTATGAGCTATGCTTGCCATTCTGTCGGAGAGGATTTACAGGGTGAGGTGGAAATGCCCTGAGGCTCTGGAAGCTCCAGAACATCAAGGCAATGAATAGATCCCCAGAGGCTTTTCACTGAGGAGTGTAAAGAAGAACTTTTTCTCCTCCAGCCAGGGCTGGTCTGAACCACTGACTCAAATGACAGAGGGTGCCCACAGGATGCCAGAGGGTATTGTAAATCTAGAGAAAAGACCCAAGAACGCTACAAGAGTCACAGAATTATTGGGTATCCCAATTGCCCCTGTGCTTATAGAGCTGTTAGCTGGAGAAATCCTTGTCCTCTGCAACCAAAACTGGAGCATGATAAAATTCTACTTTAAAACCAGGTGTGTGATGCATGAGAAGAACTATGTGTCTAGCCCAGAGGGTCAGTGCTGGCATCATCACAGCCCTAGATACACATACACACCTCCGTCACCACTTCCTTTTGGGCTGCTCTGCAGAAAAACAAAACTCAGGGCAAGAAGGTCTTGGGGTGCCAAAGTATTAATGTCCCAGGGAGCCTGCGTCTTTCCTGCCCCTTCCCTCACCATTTTGCTTTGTAAAGAAAGCATTGCAGGAGGGAGGTGGTGGAACTAGGAAAAGCAAGTCTGGGAAGGGGAAAAGTAAACAAGTAGGGAAAGAAGGAATGGTGGAAGGTGAAACAATAAAGAGTAATAGTGTCAGGAGAGACATTTTTAGGAACAGTTACACAAGAACACCTTTATAATTCACTTGTGCACTCAAAATAGCCCCGGACCAGGAGTCAGAGAGCTTAGCTTCTGTCCCAGGTTTGGCACTTCTTTGATGTGTGACTCTGAGAGAGTCACCTCACTTTTCTGAGACTCGGTTTGTGGTAACACCATAATGATACTATGTGGCAGCATTTAAAAAGGATGACATCTTTTATGAAAATAAATGTCTGAGGTCGGGCTCTGGGAAACAGATTTTGAGATGGAAGTTTACCCACAGGAAGTTTATTGGAGTATAAGATGTAGTGTGGAAAATGGAAAGTGGTCTCTGGGGATGCAAGGAAAATGCGACTGCACAGAGGGAGATGAACCATGATGCAGGTGTAAGAAAGGCCCAGGCAGCCGGGCATTTGCTCCCTAACTGGGAAGGCCCCTCATCAACCTCACACTGGGGCTTGTGGGTGAAAAAGGTAGCGGGTATTTGGGGAAACAAGGGCAGTGGCGATGATGATGAGTTTAACCCTGATCCTATGGGCACAGCCATTCTTCCCCTTCTGCCTCCCCTCCCCTTCCTGTGCAAGGAAGTCACTTCCACCTGCCAAAATCCCTCCCTTCTGCTGCCATCACTTCCCCTCCCTCCCCCAGCCTTTATCTCCCCACAGAAGTGCTCCTTCCTCACCCCTCCCACCTGCCCAGGGACAAGGAACAGGAGGGCAGGAAATAGAAACACACCCCTTGTTGTTATTAAAAAAGAAAAAGCCACGTCCAAGTAAAGTGTATAGCAATTTTATACCTCCCAGATCAACAAGACTAGATGCAGGCTGTGCCCCGGAGGAAGCCCAACCTTGACAGAAGCTATTCTCTAAAGCTAAAGACCAAAGTTAGGGAGGGACTCCGTTGATAGCTGTCAGTGGGCAATACGGGCAAGTGGCCAGGAGAGTGAGGGGCTGGGTGACAGAGGCGGGTGCTCTGGGCTGTGCAGTACAGCATCTGCCCCCAGTAAGGCATGAACATCCCCAACACTGGGGAGATGGAAGCATTCCAGCCGCCTCCTGTGGAGAGGAGCAGGCTTTCAGATCCCGGATCTTCCACATCCTCCAGGGCCTCAAGTCCCTTGGCTGTACAACCGGTTACGGTGAGTCATCACCTCTGATGTCCTGCGGGCAATGAAGTATTAGTTCACTTCTTCCTGTGACACCCAAATCTGACTTGCCAGAAATTGTGTGAGCTAACAGCAGGGGTCTCACTGGTATAAGCTCTTCTGAAAGTCTTAGTCCATTCTCCACACTACATCTTAGAAAAATACTTACGAAAAAAATCTACAGGCAAATGAGAGCCTTTTTTTCTTTTCCATTTTAAGTCTAAGTTGTCACTGATGTTTGTCCTTGGGAAGTGTGAGAGAAATGACAGCTGATGTAAAGATTTCAGACTATTAAAGGAATGTGACTGGGAGAGTCAGGCTAAGAGCTTCAGAATTTGGAAATTCTGAAGTTGTCCTTGGCAGTCATTTTGCTTAGTAAAAATCTTTTTAAAACAAGGCAAATCTCCAGAAATATTTAAGAACTGGGCTTTTTATTTCTAACATTTGACAAACACATGAAAACACACACATACACATACATCCTAACAAACCTCTTATCATGCCTTCAAACACATAGTCAGATTTTCCAAATTTGAGTCTGTGGATCTCCAAACACCTTTGTCCTGAACTTCTAGGCAAAATGGCTGCCTCAGAAACTCCTACCATTTGGGAAAAAGAATTTCTGAAAATACTGGCTGTAGTACTTTAACAATATTGGTATATTGTCTTAAAACTGAACTTGTGCCACTGGCTAGAGTATGCATCTTTCAAGTTCCCAAGCAGAAACTCACCACATCTGAACTTGATTCAGACAGAGCAGCGGGGGTGGTCAAGTAGGAGGAATGAAGCATAGAACAGAGGGTGGGGGATTAGGAAAGAAGGATCTATGGGAATATCCAGGGGGGAGAGAGGAATGGATACAGCAGAAGGGACCATGGTCTGAGGTGAATGCAAAGCAGAGCCCTGAGAAACACAATTGTCACATGCACCCAGCTCATCTCCTCTCCTGCAGCTCATCTTAAAATAAGCCAAAGATGCCTCCAGCATAGGCCACTACAGACGTTGCCCATCCATTCTTCTGGAAACTCTTTTGCAAGCTGTTGCTAGGCTGCCGACAATCCCCCTCGGAAGCCACCACTGCCACTATTGGACTGTGCCAAAAATAAGATGAGAAATGAGAAAAATGAAAAAAAGAGAGAGAGAACCAGACATATATCATAACCTGGTGATGTCAGAGTGGTGTTAGGGACCCAGTGCAGAGGAACAGAGCACCCTGAGAAAGAGCCCGGTCCTCTGTGACTCTGATCCACCCGCTGCCATAGCAGGCGCTTTCCACTGACAGCAGTGGACGTTTGAAAATTGTCCAATGCCTGCTTTACTGCATCTTCATTTCTGATGGGACCCAGTAATCTGTGAGAAATGAACTTCAATTGCTTTTACTGCAAGTGTAAAAAAGTTACTTTTACATCGCTGGAGGGCCCTGGCAAAGCACATGTCAAGGACCGGTAGGTCAGTGGAACTGAAATAGCAGCTATGAAATGAACACTTGATACTGTATATAAATTGAATGATCAGCTGGGTGATTTTAGAACTACCTGGGGGGAATTTATGTGTCTCCTGGATGAGATGATGGTTCTGGGCCAGTGGGAGTATCTCTGACACCCACACAGTCATTAGGGCAATGTGGGAGGAGAGCTGGGCGGGAAGAGGTAGGTCAGTAGCTTGACTTTGACCTTGTTCTTTCTCACCCCTCTCTTGACTCATCCTCCTGCGTGATGCCGGAACTGGGAGAGCAGTTGCCTCTTTGCTGTGTGACAGCTAAGGAGATGGCTTGGCATTTTCTGTCTGTGACGGCCAAGTGCTTTTTGACATCCAGGTCCCCCAACAGACTGGGAGATTCTGAGAGTGAGCTTGTCAATTCACACCTTGTACTTGGAAAAAAAAATCATTACAGATAATAATCAAGAAAAATTCCTAATATGCAACTTTGATTTTTTAGTTTACATCCTGGATTTTCAGAGATACAGAGAATGATAGAGACAAAGCCACCAGACACAGAGAAACAAGCACAGTGGGGGAGACAGACTGAGATGGAGAAACACGTTAGGAAGAGGGGAAGAGGATGGGAGGGAAGGATGGAGGGAAACAGGGATAAAGGGAAAGAGGGAGACAAAATGAAAATGTCATGGGCAGGAGGAGAGGGAAGAAGAGAGTGGGAAATGGAAAGACACACAGATAAAGGAGACAGAGGTAGAGAGAGATACCAGAAAAGGGAGGCAAACCTGGGCAAGGGAAGAGACAGCAGAGAGACAAAGAGGCGTGAAACTAAGGCATAATTTGTGCTGTTATTCGAATGGTAACTTTGCTGTTAAAACACCCATAACTTCCTTTCTTTCTTAGTTATCTTTTCTAATCAGTGTTAGTTTGTCTCTTGGTGAGGATAACAATTCTTTTCTTGGCTTCTAAGGTACAATCACTAACCTATGACTATAAACAACTGGAATTACATTAAGACTGGAAAACAAATTTTTAAAGGTAACATAGGGAGAAATGGAAAGAAAAAAGATGGGGAAGAAATTTCACCAGCCACCCAGCATCCAGGAAGTCAGAACCCCTAGGTTAGTACTCACAGCATTTCAATGGCCTAGAGATGACTAATCTGATTTCCCCCAGAATGTTTAAATGTTCGTAAGCAATCCTAGCATTAAAATTTAGCCAGTGAAAACAGCTTCACTTGTAACCCCCTACTGGATCCTGAGTGGAAATGGGGGAAAATGCTGATCAGGAAGGGGGAGGATGGCTCAAACTTAACCTCCAAACATGGATATTCAAAGTTTCTAGAGCACAGGGTGGGAAAGGGTTTTTTTAAGCATCTTCTATTTTCTTCCTCAGTCCTACGGGGTTCAAATAAATTATGTTACTTTAATCCCCACATTACCAGTGTGGGCCTTTTAGCTCACTTTAAAAGATTAAGACACTTAGATGTATATCCTGATCTGCTGCCACTCTTTGCCCCACCATGCAGCACAAGCTCCATGCTCACTTACCAAGTAATTTAACACATAGAATATATGAGCAAAGCATCTATCATCTTCAGTTCAGCCTAGGATAGGTAATTCTATGCATCAAAGGAGAAATTATTGAAGCATATTAATAAATTGCTAATTTTCATGTACAGGTAAGAGATAAAAAGCCAAATTCAAAAGAGGTCTACTCCTGTTTGGTAGGTGGAGATTCTCAGTCATATTCATATACGTTTGAGCTCAAAGTTGAGTTTTTGTATATTACACAAATGACATAAATTCAAATCTTCCAGATGACATAGTTAGACATATTCCCTGGGTATTTTTTCCCAAAGGAAGAATATATATGAAGACATTGGGTTGCATGGGCAAGCTGCTATGATTCACTTAGCTAGAATCTGCATTAGAGAGGAAATTAGTTCATTTGTTAATTATTCATATTCTATGGCATCACACTTCTTTAGGTTTTGTGTCAACTCATAAACAGCAATAGCAATGCTTAGGTTGCACCTTTTCCTGTTGGGTATTCATTTAAGGTGTCTACTCCAATTCTATAACTGGGGTGGGGGGAAGATGCTTTGTACAAAGGGCTGTGGCAGTAAGCAAATTCCCAACAGTTGAAAGAGCAAAATTATGAAGAAATACAAACCTGAAGTGTTATGTCTTTTGATGCAAAACAGATAGGACCTAAGCCTAAATTAATTCTTCCAACTACCATATAAACAGAATTGATATGCATGTAACAAAACACAAGGAGACACAGTTATAAACATGTCACATTGTGGCTTACATTTTAAAGTTTTCCTTTTTGGAAAACAAAGCCATATTTTGGTCTCCCTGTGTCTATTTGATGTCCTGTTTGCCAAATGAAGAGGACAAAACATGGCATACTTTGACATTTTCAGCTGGCTCTGATTCCATCTCAGAAACCTGCCCTGGGGGAGGCCATTCTGCTCCGTGTACCTTCCCAATACAGTGGCTCCATAGATGCAAAAAAAAAAAAGAGTTAAAAAAAATCATCGACTGTAAAAACAAAATCAGATCATCAATTTCCACTAATGCCGGCAAGAGGCAAAATGCTGAGCGCAGCATTTGGCTGCCCCCACAAGAGAGGCCGGCATCTGACGATTTTCTCTGAACAGCTATAGCTATGCAAAGCTGATTGCGGTCAGCCTGGCTTTCCCCACTCTGCAAGTAATGAACACACAACACGGACAGATCTCAGCGCTGTACATACCTTTCTCCGAGCAGTTTTAACTTTTCCCATGTCCATTAGGCCTTACAGCCTAATCTTGCTCTGCCAATTGCTCCCATGGTGAGATCATTAAGTAAATTATTTTAAGATCAAACACCCTGCAGTGACAATAGCGTCCCATGTAAGGTAAATGCTTCAAAGGCCCCCCTTTCAAATTACAGCTCTCCGGAGTTATTCATCACCTCTCCGAAGGGCTGGCCGCGCCATTACTTGGCTTTTTGCCGCAGGCGAAGGTAGCACGGCTAATTGGCCTCTGTAACAAAACTGACCTGTGGACAGGATAAAACTTGTTTGGAGCTTAGAGACAAAAATTATTCAAGGTTAAAAACACATGAATGTCCCAGCTACGTCACCAAAAAAAAGGGAGCGAATGAATGTCTTCCCCCGCCGTTCTAAATGTGAAAGAATGTGCTCCCGGCGCGCCGGGTCAGACAAAAAGCTCCTTCAGGTAGCCCCGCCGGCCGGGCCTCAGGGATCCTTTTCTCCTTCGGGCTGCACCCCCTCCACTCTCCTCCTCGTCCTTCCCTTCTTTTTAAACTCCAAGACAAGGAGCTCCATCCTCTGCTTTGGTTCTTGGGCACCCCTCCCTGGGAAGGCCTTTGATCTCCCGGGATAATGGCAGATGGAACAATTTAACTGCTTCGTACAGGTGCAGAGAGTTTACTTGACAGGTTGGGGCTTTTATTTCTAGCACATTAGCCAGGCGCATACAAATGGGTTTTTGACAGACTCAAGCAGGTAAAATGGCACCGAGGTTCCGCGAAAGAGCGGTCACACCTGCCGGGATGGCACAATTTGAAAATGCTGCAGAAATTAAAGACAGGTAAAACCTCGGAGTTCCCTGCCGGGTGGCTTTTTTTCCCTTTTTTTAAAAACAACTTGAGAAGGTGGTGTGTAGCGGGGAGAATCCAAATGAGTAAACAACAAATAAACTCCTTGATCTCCTGGAGCTCAAAAGAAGCAGGGCTCCAGCAGGGTGATTTCAAATCAGTCCTCCTGCGCTCCAGGCTGGTAACAATTCATTGATATTCACCGACCGCTAAAGAGAAATGGAAAATAAATAAAGGCCGTTACGTATCTTTCCCCTTTGGCTTCCTCTCAGGTTTACTTCAGGACTGCCGGTTGCGTAGTCGCCATTCTTCCTCTCCAAGTGGAAGATCGCGATAAACAAGTTGTGCCTACATCACGAGATCCCTTTTCCATGGAGAGAACTTGGGTAAATGCCACATTCTAGGCATGATCACTATGGCTGTTTAAGAAAGTTACTGGGGTTTGTAAACAACTTTTGGTGATTGGCAAGCCCTTGCTCCATTAGTCCTGTTTTTCTAGAAAGAATGATATGTTATGTGGGATTTTTTTTTTGACTCTTCCAACTTGAGTGCATAAATAATTATTTTTACAACAAAAGTATTCCAGGACATTGCTTTTGTGAAATAGCATGTTGAGGAAATTTAAAAGTTGCATCCAGTGATGTTCTTTGGTGATAGCTTTTTCTTTAATTTCTTATTTTACATATGTTTTTGTGAATAACATTGTCTGTGTTATCAAAGTAGATTGTAAACCAGTAATTTATAGTTAAAGCTTTCATATTATCTTTTATATTTTCGTTTAACAGTTTCAAGGGCTCTGCAGTACTAACTTTTCTCATTCTCAATTACCTTAGCAGGCGTTGCAGTGAAAAATTTAGTTTCTTGGAAAAGGGGTTAATCCTTTCTTTACTGTGCTTCCAGCCCAAATAAGATTAAACCTTTCTGTACCTTGTAATGAAACAGAAGTGCCTATGTTTAACAATAGCATTTATGAAATGGGACAGATGTAGTCCAGTCTGTAAAAAAGGTGGACTCCTAATAAAGGTTCTGTCTTTCAAAGTCAGAGTTTATTCTGTCTTCTTCAAACAGACTTGAGACATAGAACTTGCCAGTGTCTCCTCCACTTGAAATCACAATCTTGGCCAGGTATTGCCTAGAATTATAATATTTCAGAGAACACTTAAGCCACTCTCCAGGTGTTATGGAGGAACTATTAATAATGAGAAGTTGAGGCCTGAGATATAAAGTGAGTACTTTCTACAGAATACAGTACATTTGTTTGCCCATTCAATAAATTCCTTTAACACTGTTGAGTGCCACTATGAAGAAGGCACTAGG
This sequence comes from Smutsia gigantea, assembly GCA_032199065.1. NCBI lineage: Eukaryota > Metazoa > Chordata > Mammalia > Pholidota > Manidae > Smutsia > Smutsia gigantea. The sequence continues at coordinate 63,631 of JAVSCE010008541.1, read as the reverse complement.
GGGCATGCAAGGATGTCTAAGGCCATCAGAATGGACCCAGGAAGCCTTCTCCCTAGTAGAGGTGAGTGTAAGGAGTGTGCACACACATGCATATGTAGATAAATGAATAATTAGCATGTGGTATATTAAGCACGGAAAGTTTGCTCCACACAGAGTGCTATAGGAACATAGAGGGATGGCTCTAATAGGTTAGTGACAAGTTCATAGAGGAGGTGATTTTGCACAAGCAAAGACTCAAAGACCTAAAAGAATTTAAACTGTTTGGAAAACAGTGCAAAAACATCTATTGGTAGGTTATAGGATATCTTGGAGGAAGTCACAAAAATGAAGCAGGGGACAAAGCTCCCCCAGGTATATGGCAGCCATTGCATGTTGTATGTGAAGTCAAGTTCAGCATACCCATTCTCACAAATGGTCTGGTAACACTATCCTAAAATTGTATGATGTATGATCATAAGGTAAAGGTCATTCATCATTTGAGCAAGTATACTAGAGATTTTTGATCCACATACATGTCTTTTCTTTGAACATTTTTAAGATAGCTTTTAGAGATACCAAGAGAAACTCCTCAATAATGGGTATCTGGGTTTTGAAATGATTTTGATTTTAGAAAATAGTGAAAACCAATTTGGAACTAAGCCTGATGAATAAAAGAAATATTATGACTTTGTTGAGTGGTATTATTTTTGGAGAAAAACTCAACTCTAAGTTATAAAGCAGTAAGTCAGATAGATATTCTAATTTGGATTATGTATTATTTCTGAAAGGCAGTGACAAAAGAGAAAATCCAGAAATATTTGGAACAATAATAATTTTCAAGAGTAAATACTTCCAAAGGCAACTAGTTTGAAAATAAATGTATTTGTATGTAAATAAATCAATTGTATTTCTTTAAAACTTATTTGTTTTACTTTATAGTCTTGCACTGGTATGTCCCCAGGACACAGCTAATACCCCGAAATGGGCTGCACCATCATATGTTCCAGCTGACACTGAGTGGGCCCCATATTCATTCTTCTCTTCTTTGAGGCACTAAAATAGCAATTGGAATCTTGCTACACTGATGGACAGTGACTGCAGTGGGGAGGAGGGTGGACTTGATAATATGGGTGATTGTTGAAACCACAATGTTGCTCAAGTGAAACCTTTGTAAGATTGTATATCAATGATACCTTAATTTAAAAAACATATATATAAAATAAAATAGAATTGCAAATTGTTATGATCTTGTGACTAAGTTCTGGCCAATGGAATAAGAGTGGAAGTGATGTGTGCAATCTTCACATTGAGTCTGTGAAGGGAAGGAATGTGCCATCCCTTTCCTTTGTCCCTTTCCCACTAACTGGAATACCCACAGGATGGAATGAGGCATCTTGTGCTGTGCACATGGGGCCAATAATCCAAGGACGATAGACAGTATAGAGGAAGCCTAGGTCTGAAACTGTGGGACTGCCACGCCAGTCCTGGAGTACTAATTCCAAGATAGTTTTGTAAGGGAGAAATCAACTTCTGTGTTAGTAACATCCTTGCACTCTGGGTCTCCATGATATCTACTTGAATCTGCACCTTAAGTAATAAATAGTGGTGGATTGAATTAGAGAGTATAAAATGCTCAGAACAACTAATACCAATGCCAGAAATGCAATGAAAAGGATGTAGTCTAATGCGGATGAGTTTGGTGGCATCTATGGAAGAGAGTAAACTATTGGAGCCACCTGTGCCTCCCCTGTCATACAGGGGACTCGGGGAGATTGCCATTAGCCTTTTACTCAAGCTCAACTTTCTTTGCTCACGTATTTAAAAATATATCTCCAATGCCAGGGCTTTTTTTCTCACTGAATGAAGTTGTCATGTGTCTGATTTTATAAATTAGGAAGCTGTGCTGGGAGAGAAAGGTCACAGAGCATCAGCTAGCTCTGAACCCAGAATGTCAGGAGAAGCTAAACCTTTCATGTGGAGAAAGAAAAGGAGAGAGATAGTTTAGTAGACTCTGCTAGACACTTGCTGAGATCTAACTGGTCATCACAGAAGGCACTCTAGCTCTACTTTTTATATGAAGAAGCTAAAGCTCAGAGAAATGAACCACTTGAGCAAGCTCAAAAATTTTAAACAATTTGTCCAAGATCATATGTCTAGCAAGTGGTCAGGCTGGAATTCAAACGTACTTTGCTTAAAGACTTTCTGTTCACCTCACCCTCAAATTCATAGGTTGAAATACTACCCTCTAATGTGATGGTACTTGGGAGTGAGGCCTTTGGGAGGTAATGAGGTCACAGGGGCAGAGAACACTCATGAATTGATGTCGTACCTTTATAAAGGAGATGCCAGAGAGCTCCCTTGCTCCTTCTGCCATGCGAGGACACAGCAAGAATGCAGCCATGTGTGACCAGGAGGAGAGCTCCCACCAGAGCTCAACCGTGCTGGCACTCTGATCTCAGACTTCCAGCCTCCAGAACTGTAAGAAATAAATTTCTGTTGTTTATAAGCCACCCAGTCTGTGGTATTTTTGTTACAGCAGCCCTAATGAACTGAGACACATTGTATGATGGGATTCTGTCACTTAAATACCATCTTTTTCATGGCAATACTTTAATCAAGTAAATATTTGTGATGATTTGTTCTACCCAACTGACACATTCCTTCATCATTCACAATTCCATCCCCTTACTGTATTTTCCTCTTGGCTGATGTGTCCTTTGTTTCTTGCTTATTGTCTCCCCACCACTGGAGTATAAGCTCTGCATGTAATTCCCCATTGTTGCACCCTCAGTGCCCAGAACATTGTCTGGAACATTGTAGCCACTCAGTCACTATTTGTGGAATAAATTAATGATCAAGTGAACCCAAGAAACTGTAATCACCACTATGGATGTCTCAGAGTTGCTGTGGTATCCATCGCCTCTTCTTGTCCCTCTGTGTGTTTGGTACCTGTCATAGGGAGGCCCCAGGACACTGCGGAGACTGTGTGCAGGCCCATCTATCAGAGTGTGCTCTGCATCGTTTTCTACTAGTTTGAGTTGAACACCATTTATTTCCCACCAGTGCTTTTGCAAACTACCCCAAAGCAGCATCATTTTGCACCAGTCTAACAAACTGCACTGAACAAGAATCCTTAGGTAAGGGCATTCATCTCTGAACTTGAGTGATGTGCCATGTTGACTTAAAATGAATAGTCTGCCTGGCTGCAGGTGGCTGATACAGGCATGCTCCTGACTTCTGCCTGGGATGGAGACTCTGAGGAAGCACATCATCCCTCCCCTCCCCCGGGAGGAGAGGACTCTGACAGATGGAGGGCAGTTTCAAATGAGGAAGAGCCCTCGTTTGAGTCAAGGGCCTCTAAGCAGTTAATTTAGCTTCAGAGGGGAGCTTATTCACCCAAGAACAGCAAGAGAACTTCAGGCTGGGAAATTGTGTTCCACCAAGAAGAATTACAGCAGTATACTGAGAAATTGAAAGGAAACTGCTCTTTTCATTAGGCTACATTAGAAATGTAATAAAATGGTCAAGATTTTTACAGTGGGTAATGATCACCAAATTAAATTCTATAAGCCTTTACCTCCTTTCCTGTTCACACTCTCAAATACCATTAAATGTTCAATCATTACTAGGTCAGTTTCTTCCCACTTTAACCCAACTTGAGCCTGACTGTTAAGGAATTTCAATACATAATTCCTTAGGTTCTAGGCCTTTTAAGGCTTATTTTCATTCACTTTTAAGGCAATTTTATCCACTTGTATAATTTCAACCACTATCTGTGTGTTGGTGATTCCTAAATTTATAGTCTCTACTCAAACCTCTCATGAGTTCCATGTCATATCTTAACTATTTAGTTGATTTATCTACTTGGATGTCTCACAGGTGCTTCAACCTTCAAACCTTCAAAATGGGAACTTAGAATCTCCCCTCATCCCTGATCTGCCTTCTTGTGTTTCCTAGTTCATAAATGGCACCTCTGAGCAACACATGGCTCAAGCCTAGAATCCTAGAGTCATTCCAGACTCCTCCCTCATGCTCATATTCCATATCAAATCATGTCCTAATCCTATTGTTTTGTCCCTCATATGCCTACTTAATCCATAACTTTGTTTCCACCTACAGTTACTTCTTGGTCTAATAATGTCATCCTCAGGTAGACCTGGTTATTTCAGGTGAAAAACTACTCTGAAAACCTGGTTATTATTAGCCCTGCAAACTCTCTTGCTCTCCTTGAATTTGTTTTCCACATTGCACCCAGGATATCTTTCTAAAATGCACATGTGGTTAAGTAGCTTCCGTATTAAAACTCTTCACTGCTTTCCACTGCTCCTAAGATAAAATGCAAAAGCCGCAGTGTGTCCCCAGTGCCCTACGGCATTGCCCCTGAGCACGTAAAAGCCTCACTTAGGGCCAATCTCCTGTGCAATCTATGGACTGGTCCTTCCTGCTGTCCCCTTTGCTCCAGTTGTGCTTCTTCCTCTTTGTCTAGTTAAATCCTGGGCAACTTCCAAGCTTCACCTTAAATACCATTTTTCTGACGGGACCCTTGCCCGACTGGGATCCCAGCTAAGTTAGATCCCCTGCATGTTCCTTATTCATAACTCCTGACCCCCTTGTTACCATCATACCCCACATCTGGCTCAGTGTGCAGATCTACAAGAGTCTCAGGGACATTTGGTGAATGAAAGAATAGACAGTGCAGATTGTCACAGGCTGGGCCTGGAGTAAGCCAGACCATCACTACATAATATTTTTAAGGAAAATAGGAGAAAGTAACTCAAATTAGAGGCATATGTTTATGCAATGTATTGGTATATGTTATCTGATATAACATGGTAGTACGCTATTAGATAGGGCTGGGAAAAATCAGTAGGATGAAATAACCATTTAAAATATATAAATGGGTTCTAAAAAAATCCCCTTTGTTTATATCTAACAAGAAATGTGCAGGATCTGTGTTTTTAGAAACCCTAAAAAATCAGAAAAAAAAATGTAAGACATATAAGAACATTTGAAGGAGTAGAGAGACATACCAAGTTCCTGGATAGACATCAATCTTGTAAAGTTGTTAGTCCTCCCTAATTAGATACATATGGGTTATATATATAATCAATGGATTTTGGAATGGAAATGCCTCGAAACTTTACCTGGAAGAATTGAACAGGCAAGAGTAACTAGTGAAGTATTTTGAAAGAAGAATATGGTGGGAGGACTTGCATAGTCAGATGCTAAAACATAGTCCACACCAAACAATTAAATTGGTGAAATAGTATCATGAGAACTGACAGAAAGAGCAAAAGCCCATCATAGAAATCCTTGAACTAGATCTGCATACTTATGGGTTCTTATCTCAGGTTAATGATGACATTTCAAATTAGTGGGGGAAATAACTTAAAAAATGCAATTGGGTAATTGTTGGGAATCATGACCATAAGATCCTTACCTAATTACTTAATTCTATGACAGATTTATTAATTATGAATTAAAGATGAATTACGGTACCAAAGTCAGAATTTATTAAAGAAAAGATGGACAGGTATGACTATATAAAAGTTTTAATCTATCAAAACCCACCCTAAAAAAATTTCAATATCAGATAATAAACTAGATAAAAAATACTTGAAACACATATGACAGAAAAATGGGCAAAGATGTTCATGGACGATTTACAAAAGAAAAAGAACAAATAGTTATAAACAATATGTTCAATTTCAAGAGTGACCAATAAATACAAATTAAAGCAAGGTAACTTTTTGCCTAATGAATTTCTAAAGAAATAAAATGATAATATCTGTAGCCTTATGCATTTGTAGATTGTCTTTAATTCCTGGTAGAATCACTGAAATGGGAAACTATGTATTGCCTGTTCCTAACAGCTTCCCTCCCCACCCCATGTCTAGCATAAGCTGGCATATAGCAGTTGTTCAATTACTATTTTTTAAATGAATGAATACTTTTTAATGTCTGTGGATTCAGGTTTCAGGATACAGGTAATTTCAAACACACTTGATGTAATTAATATGGTGTTTTTAGATACCAAATGTCTTAAAAGTTTGTATGCTTTGAATAATGCCACCATACATGACCCAATTTTCCAGATAGGCCTGGCTTATACACCTGCTGTCCTGGCGTAGTGAGTAACAGCACCCCATTCACTCCCAGAAGTCCTGGCTGGAATGATAAAAGGACGTGGTCATCACATTCACCATAATTATGGGCATGTGTTACAGAATCCTTCTGAACTTAATCTTTTCAAAGTATAATTATAAAAACCAGGAAATGACTTAAGTATATAAGAGAAGTGATAATTTAAATCAGTGTTTGCCATCACTGACTGAATATTAGAATGACCTGGGAAGCTTTAAAAAAACTGCTGATACCAAAGTCCCTCCCCAGACCAAATGAATAAGGACTTCATGAAGTAAGGGCTGGACATTGTATTTTATAGGCTTTCCAAGTGATTATAATGTACAGCCAGAGTGAGAAGTACTGATTTAAATAACCTAAAGCACACTTCACAAATTGGAATATTTTATAGCTATTAAAGATGTGCTCTTAAATTGTATTAACATGAGAGGTAGTTGTGATATATTAGATTAAAAAACAATAAAGTAGCATGCTCTTTAGAATCTCATTTTATTTAAAAAATATGTAGTTTTTGTAAAATAAAAATATACTAAATATATAAACTTTACCATTTTAAACCATTTTTAAGTATGCAGTTCTGTGGCATTAAGTACATTCATATTGTTGGGCAACTATTATCACAAAAAACATATTTTTAACTAAATGCATGCATTTATTCAGAATATAGATATATTATATAATTACATATAATTGATTTTTATACATAAGAATAAATCTCAAAGGATAGGCACCAAAGGTTAAATGTAACTATGTTTATATTTCTCCCTTTTGTTTGAATGTCCTTCTTTTTTGTAAGTGATACATTGCTTTCATATTAAAAACAGCTTATTTTAGAAATTTCCCCAATGTACTTTAACATATATACTTCAGCCTTGCTTACAAAGAGTTTAGCTTAATATAGGACATCTTTGGACCCAACCCACCAGTTTCATTTCTGAGAAGAATAAGAACTTGAAAGTCTCACCTGGCGTATGGTCCCCACGGAGGAGACCTAGGACAGCTTTACCAAAGATTCAGTCAGCATGAGGACCACCATCTGCAAGTTCACTGTGGGTAAAACAAAGAAGCTACTTTGGTAAAATTCCCACATTTGGTAAAATATGGAGTTATGCTGATATGACTGACTTTTAATTCCAAATGGTTGGGCTATCATTTCGGCAGAAAACTTCTCTAAAAATTGTACTTTGTTTATAACACTTGTCTTGATCTGTAAATCATAACCAGACACTAGACTATCTCCTCTAGATATTAAAGGTAGAGTGTGAATGGTATGTCTGTTAAAATAATTCCCTAAGTTTGAAGGCAGGGACTGTTTAAGAAAGCGTTAACGTTTCTATTCATTAGGCTTGCATGCTGAGAAATAAAATATGCCTCATCCAGCCATATTTCTGTGAAAGCTACTACACGTTTATGGGAGTGCTAAAATGGTGCAGCAAATGTGGAAATTAGTGTCACCATCTAAGATTCTTTATATATTGCTCTTATTTTCGGGAAACATATGATGGTTATTTGGCACTTTCAGATAAGTAGGTTTGTTTTTCAAAATTTGAATTCCTGTCAAACCCACAGTAGATCCATCAGCCTGCTTTTCCATAGTCCCTTTCATAGACAAACACTGTTAAGCACTTCAGAAATATCAGATTAACATTAACACCCAAAGGATTAGAAACCAGACAAAAGTGGGCTTAGGAAAACACTGCAAATGGAGTGTGAAGGTAGGTGTACATCATATCAGTTTCCTGCAGTGTTCAGCTCTCGGAAATTTGAAGGGCAAGACACCCACTTAAAAATATTTGCCATTTTGATGAGCCTTGGGACATTGAAAGCGTCTGAGGAGAAATCAAATAGTTTGCCCAGGACAGCCTAAGAAGCTCTTTACTGAGCATTCCAAATGGAAAATTTCCTCTTTTCTTTCCTGTGTCCTTCTCAACCCAACTTCCTTTCTTTCTCCCCTCCCCGACACGTTCCATTTGATTAGGCACAGGGATGCTGCTCCATATGTAATGGAAAAATCCTGTGGCTAGCACTCCAAAAATATGAAAATCATTATATACTGACAGGACAATGGCTTTGGCTTATAGGTGTGAGAGAAAAAGAGCCCATCATACCAGCTATTTAACACCCAAACGGATACAAAGTGAAAAGGCAGCCAATACGCACTTGTCTCAGGTGTCATTCCGTGTGAGTTTATGACTTCCAACAGGCCTGAGGCATATGCAGATAATAAAATTGTAACCACAAGGATGGCTGAATACTATTTACTCGTGTATAAAATCCCTCTAAGGACTATTCATCTGCCTTCTTTGAAAGTTTCTCTGCCTGGCCTCCTCTGAGGCCCAAGGGACTCAATTCTTATAATCTATGATAGTTTCTTTGCTATAAACTCTAAATTTTCCCAAAGCACATCTCATTTTCTCAGCCACCTTTTATATATTGGGTCTTCCTCCACCTCCTCCTCCTCCTCCTCCTCTTCTTCTTCTATTTGAAAATCTCTCAAAGACTCTTATTGGAGTTTAGATAATTAAAAACCCTCAGATCATTATTCCTATATTCTAAAAGCCTGTTCAAATCAATGGCACATTATTTTCATTTCCAATAGCTAAGAGTCTACAGGCTTTTAGAGATAGAAAGTGTAATCACTCATGATTCTGAGGTAGAAATTAATGATGTAGTTCTTTATTGCCCTAAACACTGATGGGTGAGCTATTATTATATTTTAGATGAGCGAAATTGCTAATCCATCATGGCTGGAGGTATTACATTGTCTATTCTGAAAATGTTCATAGAAAGGGTATAACTAGTTTTTTGGGGTCTTTTCCTTGCCATAAAGGAATTAAAAGACTTAATTTTTTGGCAACATTATGTCATCAGTCCTTGTAAAGTATAGTTTTATGGCTTTTCTTACCTTGTTTTCACATTATTTTAGTGATCTTACTAGTAATTTATTATTAGGAGACAACATGCTTTAATGGCAAAATCAAGAGAGAAAAGGCTGGGATGCTGAATTGCAACTTGACATCACTGCAGAACAGAGTGAATGCTTTCATTGCTTTCTTTGTCCTCACTTCCTTTCTAGAGACTAGAAGTCCAGCTCTACCACACTCACCCCCTCTACAGTTATCTGACCAGCTGTTCTCTGGAGCCCAGCTCAGAGTGACATGTCCACTTGCTCACTGTGAACCTAAAGTAGAGTTTGAAAAATCCATGCACTAAAGTGTGGTTGTTTTACTCCTAGATGATTCCTCACTCATATATTTTTTCTTTTTTTAAACATGACTGTAACAAGCTGGGATATCAGCTTTTCAAGCCTATAGCAGATTCACAGCCACATAATAGGTGCTCAATAAATAAGTTGATTAAGTAAATGGAACTAGAAGAGAAGAAGGGAAAAGGCTGTTGGAAGTAGTAATAAGGAATAGTATAGCAACAGGTAAGACACTACACTAATTTATTTTTGGACTTAAGTTGAGATCATGGTTCATGATGTTTGTAGGCTTCTGAAAAGGACCACACACAGAATAAGACAACTGGTGTAACCACTGAGCATGTGTGAAATATCCAAACAGCATTTGCTAATCCTGCTCAGTGTGGCAAGATAAATCATGGCTTCATGGTGTGAGAACCCAGACTTCACAGTTAAATCATCAGAACAAGGAAACCTGGATGTCCCAGACTTGATGTAGGAAAAGTGCACGTCTATCCCAACCCCAGGGGCCAACTGAGATTGGAAGTGCTTGGAGGAGTGAATCTATAAGTCTACCCCAGAAAATACCATTTTTTTAAACATGTCTTCTGCACCTGAATCTGGTGAAGATGTGCTGGGCAAGAGGAAATACATATGAGGACTCTTTTCTTTGAAATTAATTCTGGGGATCCTTGGTGACTTAAGTGTGGACCATGTTCATAATTTGCTCTTCAGAATGTGGAGCTCACAACTGCTCTCCCCACATTTTCAATCACTCTCTATCTTTCTCCTTCTAGGAGCCTTTGATCCCCCTCTGTCATCAAAATTAGAGCCTACCCATATATTTTTTAAAAATCAACATATTTCAGATCTACAGTATTTTTCCTAACGGTATCTTCTTTTTCTCTTTCCACTTGCTGCCAAATTTCCATATTTCACTTTACTTTTCCCTTCCCATTGGCTCTTAATCTTAATCTCTTAATTTTAATCAGGGGCTGCCCCTCTGAGGCGCTCTGCTCATAGGAAGGGCACCAACGAAGTCGGTCGAGCCTTTGTCTTGCTTCGGAGCTCCTCCTTCTTGGTTTTCTGTGTTCAGTGTTGCTCATCTTTGGAATACCAGTTCCTCTTTGGGCCTGCAGAGCCCCACACTATTCTGGCTTTTCTCACACTGTGAGCATTCTGTATTTATTTCTACTCTTGGTCTTTCCTGGTATTCCTGCCCCTTAACAATAGGCATTATACTCCAAAGTTCAATTTTGGGCTTTCTGCTATTCTTCTTTCCCATTCTCTCTAGCAATTTATTTGTTCACCATTCAATGCTGTAGACTCCTAAACCCGTAGTTCTTCATCACCCTTTTTATCTAAGTGCCATCCTATATTTTCATCTGTCCCATGAGCATTTCAATATCAGTATCTTACAATCAGCTCAAACCCAAGCTTTTCAGAACCAAACGAGCTCTTCTTTCCAACATATGTATTTTGTCAAAAGGTTTCCTTTTTTACTTCACCAAGTTCAAAATCTCCAAGTTACTTTTATGAGTCAATTTACCATTTAGTTTTCAAATCCTGTCAATCTTCCTTTGAAATGTCTCCTGTGTCTCTGCATCCCTCACATTCTCACTGCCTTCATTCTAGCCAAGGCTCTTATCAGTGTGATCCTGGATTTCAGAAGCAGCCATCTACCTGACTTCCCGGACCCCACTCTCTCTCTTCTCCAAATTCACCTTCATGCCACTGCCGGACTAATCTTCTTTAAATGCCACTTCCATTTTGTCACTGTCTGCTCAGAAGCCTTCAATAGCCCTTTAACCACACAAGTGTGAGCTGAAGGAGACCTTGGAGTTGATATCATCCAACCCCTCACTTTACAGACAAGGAAACGGAGGCTCAGCAAGAGTAAGTGGTTACTCAAGGGCACCATTAATAAACCATAGAAACAGAATTTAAAGCCTGGATTTCACCCTGGGGGTCAGTGTTCTTTCTACTCGAACACTGTTCCCCAAACTTCCATTCATAGACCACCTCAGGATTTATGTCACATCTGGATGCTGCTTATATCACTTCTTATTTAATAGTTAATCAGCTCTTTAAAAATTATATATATATATATATATATATATATATATATATATATATATAAATGTAAATGTTATATCACAGTTGTAAAAAAGAAAACCCTTATCACTTAATGGCATTAGAAGATAACCTTAAATTAATATAATGGAGACCCAACAATGTTATTAATTTAAGGTAGATAATTATGCCAGATAAAGATTCTGGTCTTGAGGTCTGTTTTCTCTTTTCTTTGAAGGGAAATTAACAAGTGATAGGGAATTGATAAAGTCTTACTAGGATCATTAACAGAATTGAAAGGGGAATAACTTTCTCATAAAATGATTCAATGTTCCTTAATGCTTAGTGTCTATGGACATCTAAAATTATCTTCTATACCACATTATCAGCAACTCATGATGCTTTCTTTTCACCACCACATAACACCTAAACTCTGATCAAATATTGATATATCTGATCTCAACTAGCCCAAGTAAGTTGTTAGCATGGATCTCCAGGCCAGTAATGCAATTCCTCCTTCTGCATGCTCATTCTCACATGGATTCTCTTGCTTAAAAGATGTATGGCTCTCTTCTCATTTGGTCAAACCTATCTAGTTTTCAGGGCCTAGTTCACATTCCACTTACAAACTCTGTTCACTTCTGAATAATCCTCATTAATTTTACCCTTTCTAAATTCTATAACATATCCTTCAAACTGAATTTTGGAATCAATTATCTATGTTTACATATGATTCAGGAATTACTTTTTGTACTTTTATTAATTCCGTTTCTCTAACAATGATGTAGGCTACTTGCAGATGAATATCTTTTCTCATATGACTTTCATGTCCCAGCTGACCTAGTTTTGTGCCATACCAGTCAACTTGTGGCCACTGAGTCCCTTAAGATGCTCACCATGTGGTGAGTGTTCAGTAGAGGGCTCACCGCATATTTAAACATTATCAAGGGGTTTGGGTTTTGAATGGGAGAGGGTATATCTGTTATAGTTTCTGCAATACGCAAAAACTGTCATTAAAACAATCATCATTTGCCTCAGTAAAGCTTAATAAAGGCAAACTATTTGTACCAAGATAATTAATAGTTAAGGATCAGTCATAGCAATATAAATGAGTGAAAGAATGATGACAAAATCACTCTCCATTTGGTTCAGTCAGATTGTTATAGTTGGAGGAAATCTTCAAGATTACAGATTATTTCATCTTGAAGGTGAAGAAGAAACCCAAAACTAGGAGGTGAGTTGGAGTTACAGGGCAGTTTGGGGGCAGAATTTATAGTCAGTCTCCCTAGCTCCTCAGCGATCCTGTGTCCTACTCTGCCTACAGTCCTGGACTTATACCCCCTTGTCTCAGCCTCTTAACAGCAGTGCCTCTTCCTACTTACATAAACATGTTCACCTACTTAACTACTCAGTCCAGTGTTCTTTCTCCTGCATTAACGAGCACATTTGTTTCTTTTTGCATATTTTATATATAAATGTTCCTCTTAAATATTTTTGACTTTGCTTCTCAACCCCAAATGATCGGTCAACTTTGGAAACAAACACTATCTTTCTCCATTTATAAAGAGATTTTCTATGTACACTGGTCTTCTGAGCAGCTAAATTTACATGAGCAACAAATGAATTTTTGACAACCGCATTTGGTTACTTTAATAGAAATAGAGGTCTAATGTGTTATTACTGTTACTATAGAAGGTGAATGACCTACTACAATTAACAAGAGAACTGTTCACCAGAATTTATGGATTTTGTTCTTTTTAACTTAATGAGCACTGCAGCGTATTATCACTTATATCACTCTAGATTGCCCAATCACCCTGCATAATATTACTTCAATCCATTTTGAAATAGGCCCAAATTGTCATTTTTTTTGTGGGAGTAATGATCAAGTATTGATGTTTCTTGAGTTCATACAAATGGCTACAACCTCCTTGCACACAGCTTGGTCAATACAGGCTGATGTTCACATTAGGGATTTGGAAATCAATGTAGTTTTCCTGTTATTCTTTTATGATTAAATCAATTGAAGTTATTTACTCATAGCAGAAAATATGGGTGATTGCCAACCCTATGGCTTAGTGAATTGCTTTCTCACCATCGTGGCCCTGTAATGAGAAGGTACATATTCACTTCAGGGGTTGACTAAAACCTGTTCATGTATAGCAGCAATTTGAGATGCAGAAAGTGTTTATTATTAAAGGCTAAAAGTGCTGAATGCCAAAGGGCATCTTTATCACTTGGCATTGCATTAACATCGACAAAGGAGGGAAACACTCCCAGAAGTGCCCTCACTATTGGTCAGATGGCGCTCCATTATAGAAGCAAAGCCAGGCAGCAGCCAATGGGTGTTCTTGCCACATCTTTCGGGGGTACACTGTTATGCAGACACTCTAGTTAAAGACAATGGAAATGTCAATTAAGTTGAATGGACAGGGCCTATTTGTTGATGGGTTTTCTCTCTGTAGCTTGTGGTGGGTGACCTGCAGTATTTTGATGTGAGAATAAATAATGGCTTGTATAACACGGGTTGCATTTAATGTGCTTGAATGCAAAATAGCCTAAGGGTAAACGCAAATGGAGACAGCAATGCGGATGGCTGCGGAGGTGGGAAGAGGCTAGCAGGGAAGCTGCATGAAAGTAAAATCACAAGCTGAGAAGAATGCCATTTGCTCTTGTATTCTCTATCTGAAGTGAGTAATAAGGAAACAATAGAAGAGTCATTCCATTTTTAGACCAGTTCTATGCAACCAGCTGCACTGGACACGATTGTGCCAAGTCCTTTATAGGACTTGATCTTTTCATCATGTTTGATAAGAACAGTGCAAAAGGGAGAAATACAGGTTACTTTAGACAACTTCTAAATGATTTGGATTTCTCTTAATTTCTTTAACTTCCTTCCTCAGCAAAACCTGCTCATAGGAGAAGAAAAATAATTACTCTGCAAAGGCTTACCAGAAATCTGACTTCAGAGATTTACCACCTGCTCTTGGGGAACAGTAAAGAAATAATCCATGTTTTTATGAAGGAGGTCCTGGTTGGCTGGGGTGGGGGTTCTGGTGTACCTTGCTGGGGAGGCAGATATTTTCTTCCCCCATCCTAGTGGTATGCACTAATTCACCGAGAGACAAGGGGCTTCTCTGAAAATCTCTCCAAGCCATGTCTGTGTTTGACCTTCCAGAACACAAGCATGCCTTCTGACATGGATGGAGTAGGGTGGAGGAGAAACGTAAGCCAAATTGCACAGGAGGATTCTGAGGCACTTAAAAAAGAAACAAAGGAAATAAGGGACCGGCACGAGGACTGGGACCTGACCTCCCTTCGTATTCCTCAGAGGAGAACATGGCTCTAGAGGGGAGCATAATGGTTTGCATCGAGACGTTCCGTGCTTCAACAAGTCGGCACATGCACATGTGAGGCAGAATGGCCTGGCCATTAAGGACACACCCATTCTACAGCCAGACTGCTTGGGCTCCAAACCCAGCTATCCTCCTAACTTCCAGCTCTTCTTCCCTGTTCTATGCCCCTGTTTTCTCATCTGTAACATGGGAGTGGTAATAATAGAAGCTACCTCACAGAGTCTTCGTGAAGATGAAATGAGTGAATGCATGTCAAGTGCTTAGAACAGAGCATGGCAAACTCTCAATGAATGTCAGTGAGTACTGGAGTCATTACTACTGCGGGTCACAGGTAAATGGGAAGAGGCCGACTCACACTCCCTAGCACTTCAGGGCGCTGAGCCACCTCACCATGGGCCCTCAGAGCAAAGCGTGACACACAAAGGGAAGAAGTGAGTTTCCCTTTTATAGAACCATTGAGGTAAAGCTGCCTTCAGCACTCTCCACTTGGGGTTGAAGTAGTAACAGCAGCGGTCAGGGTGGCAGAGTACTGTCTTGAACTCACAACGTAGAGAGGTTTTGTGGGTGAGCTTCTGATAGCAATGAAAGTGGCAGTAGTGAGCTATGGCCCATCTGTGGCAGGGCTATGGCTCTAGCAGGGTAGCTCAGGGTCCACTGTCAGGGGAGGGGGTGATGAGAGATGACAGTGGGGTCACAGATGCAAGATTCTCTTTGAAATGTCCAAAAAAATTTGGAGGGAAGAGGAGGAAACTCAGAAGGTGGGTTGGATCAAGGTTTTTAAGTAACCTAGCTGTGGACTAAAGACCAAGTGACATCTGTGATGCAGTCACACCGAGACCACCTGGGGAGCGCCCACTGGGAGGCCCAGGGTTGTCTGAGCTGCATGTGGTGGGGTTCCTCTGCGGTTATTTGAACCCTGGATCATATACTTCTGCACCAGGGACTAATGACTGCCCCAGGGACTAGAGCTAATTGATTTGTTAAAACTCCTCAACAGGCATAGACAATGCTTGTCAGAATGTTTAGGAGAAAAGAAAATATAAATATATTCTAGAGCTTGCCAAGAATGTCAATTTTCTTTCTATCCCTAGAAAGATACCAGGGAAAGGCAGGAATCTCTAGAAAGTGATCCTTAATTTCTCTGTGTTGGTTAGGGAATTTTTAAAAGGGTGAACTTTTTCCTGGAGAAAGATGAAGTGGCTGGAGGCAGGTATGGCTAGAATCCTCATCTGTAATGGCAAGCACCCCCCTACCCTACTTGAGCATGTGCCCAACCCCACATATGCGCACTCACAGGGTGAGACGGGGAGGGGAATGTCCAGCAAAGTGAGGAGGAGGGCAGCACTGCTGACACTGGCTGGCACAGATCACCCAGCGGGGCCACACGGCTGGCCTCAAAAGGGGCAGGGAGAAAGAAGGTGGTAGGAGGAGAGGAGCACCAGGCCGACTGGCATGAGAGGAGACAGGTGACTCAGATGGTCAGCAGTATGGTCAGCCTTGCAGGTGGTGTCCTAAAATCTAGCAGTAGGCAAGGGGGCAAGTCTCCCCAGGTATGGTGGTTAGAAACCTTATTTCAGAAAGGGACCTGATACAAAATGTGCAGATCCCACCAGCCTGGAATAAGTCCCACTGCTGTCCTCAGTAATCTGCTTTGGGTCAGGCTTCCAATTCCCTAGAGGAGTAGGAGGCTACCTTCAGTGGCTTAAGAGAGAACTACAAGTTGTCTGAAAGAGTCTCAAAAGTCCCTGCCAGTCCTTCCGTGGTTAGAGCAGCCAGCTGCTCTGTGCCTCAGGATAATCCGGTGTGACTGGAGGCCACGCCATGAAAGGACGCACCTCCCAGCCACAAAAGGCAAAATGTTGAGACTCAGTGAAACAGGCCTGCCACTATTTTGTTTTTGTGGGGAGTAGTTTCCTGGCAGGCCATAGCATTGCCAAGAATTGGGGCTTTCTGGGAGGGGTGAATGATGTGAATGGTGCTTTCTCCCTCCCAAATGGCTCAGGTAAATCCGGAAGAAATTCCTGAAGGAGAAAGTGAAAATTTCAGAAAGTCCATCAACCTCCAAAGAAGGAGATTAGAGCATGGGACAAGCTATGCCTTTGCCAGGCATCCACCAGACTTATCATCTAAAGTGGAACTTGTACTGAACATTGTCATTAACAACATGGCTTCCACAGTAAGGAATGGGGGGACAGGACCACCACCTAAATGAGGGCAGGGCCACCATCTGGTTATGGGGAATGCAGAGACCCAGTGATGAAATCCATTGAAAGATGAAGAAAATGTAACTGGAGATAAGGACTGTGGAATCAGCCTGTTCCTCTTACCAAACCTCAATCTCTGACCTGCCTTGGCAAAACCAGCTGCCAGCCCTGGGCTTCCCAGAGTCATGGAGGAGCTCCCTGGAATCAGTAGAAACTTTGCTTAGGGCAGTGGCCACCTCTGAGCATGAAACTGATCAGGGAGGAGCTGAGGGCCAGAGGCATTTCTAGAGAACTGCCCTCCAGGGGGGTTCAAATTCCTGAGGAAGGGGAGCCTTGGTTCAAAGGAGCACTGGCTCAGTCTGATTTACAAACTCGGGCAAGACAGCGCCAGAGGTTCTTGAGTAGGGGCGGTCGCCGCCCCTCCCGCGAAGATGAGGGCTGAAATCCTGTAGTTACCAGACAGTAGGCAACAGCTTGAAATCCAGGTTTTCAGATGAATTACGCTAAATAACCACCACTTACAGGAAGAAGGGCAACGGAAGTATGGAAGCAGGCAAACCGGCCACGTGGTCTCCGCAAGCTTCCTCTGGTGGGGGCAGACCTCCACGGAGAGATGTTTCCGAACCATGGAGAGGAGAGGCCCAGGCACATTTCAGGATGACTATGAAACCACAGACTCAGCTTCTCAGGCTTCTCCTCCTCCTTTAGCCTCATCCGACACTCCTGGTGTTAACCTCTTGGTGACCTATGAAGCCCAAGACAGAAACGTCAAGGGTGCTGGCCCCGAAAGCCAAACGTCACATGTGTTTCCTAGTTTATGTCGTGTTTACCATGGAGATCTATGAAGAAAATGGAACGAGCTGGCTTACTTCCCTCCCTCCTCCCATCCTCTTTTCTCTTTCTCTTCCAATAAATGCTTATTGTGCAATGACTAGGTACCAAATCATACCTAGATTCTAGAAGCTTACAATCCTGTAGTAGAGATTAGACACATGCATAAATAACTCTCTTACAAAGCCAAAAGGGATAAGAAGCATACCTAATGTTCAAATGGTGCCAAGGGTTTTCAAATACAGGGCCCCCATATAAATTTATGTCAATTTTCAGCTACCTACAGATCCATTTAGTATAAAGACAAGTAAAAATAATCTAATGGCTCCATTACGGTTTGAAAGATTTACTGAGTCCCATTTGGTCACTCACAGAACTTAAAAACATACAACAAAGCCATACAAATGACAGGTCTCCTTTTTGAGAGTTTGCTGTGTTTTTGTTTTTGGGTTGTGGAGGGAAGATGTACTTGCGTGATTGGTTGTTTATCCTAAGCACATACGTGTTACTGGATTCTATCACTGTGTATGGCTCAGGACACAAGCTTTCAGGGACAGACATGCAGGATAATGGTTCCAGCCCTCCAGAGGCTCTGGCCCTCTTCAGGGGAGCATCAGTGCTGGCATGACTGCCTCCCTTTGGGAGCTGGGTACAAGGGTTCCAGCTCCTTGGTGTCACTGAAAGTACAATATGCAATTTGAAGAATTGGTTTTTGGGGCCTGAGACAAATTAGGGTACTGAGGAGATGAATCACTTTTATAATCTGGTCATCTGTGTAACTGAGCACCAAGTCCATTATTTCACATTATTCAGTAAAGAAAGTGAATGTACCAAGATCTTAGAGCAGGACAGCTTGGGCACTAGTGTTTCATTAGGAGCTGCTGCCTCCATTTCTACCACTCGTCCTCTCACACAGTTGAGGTAGTTACAGGGATTTGCCTTCTAAGTCTCATGCGCTCTTGTTAGGAAGGTGGAATTGAATGAAATGTACTTAGCTGTAGAAACATTAGCAGAAGCAGCTTCTTTAAAAGATGGGTGAGAGCTAAAGACCATGGTTTCACATGAATGTAAAGCCCAATTACTTACAAAAAAGTGCTTCCAATATCCTCCCAACCAATAAAGGAGTCTGCATTTAGCAATAAGTCAAGCTGAACATGATGTGCAGACCAACATCCATTACTATGGGGGAAGATCTCAGGCATTTCACAAACTATGTTACTGTATTCCTGAACCACAGTAATTAAATTAGGTTTCCCAGTAATGATAATGGGACACCTGAAACATTAATCACCACTAAATAAAAATAGTTCAAAACTTTTAAATAAATAGTGTTCCAAAGCATTTCCTGTCATGTTTCTGAAAGACACTGTCAATGCTTAAAATTTTTAAAATAATGAACTTGATCTGTGCTCTTCTCTGCATTTTTAATTTCCTAAAGTTTTTATAGTAGTTTCCTATTGCTGCTCTAACAACATGCTACCAACTGAATGGTGTAAGCAACACAAATGTATTCTCTGATAGTTCTGGGGGTCAGACACCTTAAAATCAAGGTGCCATCAGGGTTGCCTTCTTTCTGGAGGCTGTAAGGCAATCTGTTTGCTTACTTTTCCAGGTTCTAGAAGCTGTCCACAATCCTCAGCTCATGACCCCACATCACTCCAATGTCTCCTTCAGTCTCATCTCCTCTGACTCTGCTTCCTGCTCTGCTCTTAAAAGGACCCTTGGAGGATTCAAGATGGCAGCATGAGAGGTGAGACAGAGAACTCCTCCCAAAACCACAGGTAGTGTGAAAATATAGTTAATACAAGTAACCCTAAAACAGCAACAGGAAAGAAGGCTGTACCAGACTGCAAACAGATCTCACAAACAGAGCAGACCTCACAAAACAAGGTAACATATGAAAGCCTTGATCCAGCAGGGCCCAAGCCTTTCCCCCACCCCAGCTCACCAGCGGAAGGAAGAGAAACAGAGTGTGGAAGGGGTGGAAGCCTGGGACTGCTGAACACCTAGCCCTGGAGATCTGCTTTGCGAGCAGAAACCTACATTGTGTGGTGCTCTGGAGGATGGGGAGCTGGGACAGGCGGGCTGCTTGAGAGCCAGATTCTGGCCATTTGTGGAGGATAGGATCCACACCCGGCGGGTCTGGGACAAGGGAAAGGCAGGAGGTCTGACAGGCTTCCTAGCAGTGAGAGGGCTGCGGAAGGGGCAGGGTTTGCATGGAGCTTCCTGCGCTGGTGAAGGGATGGGGGAAAAGGTTGTCTGGGCACGTTCTGCCCAGGAGATTGGGAACTTGGGGGACCTTCAGGTTCTCTACCCCCCTGGCAGGCTACTCAGCTCTGAGGCCCCCCCTGGCCTGCTGGCACCAGCTTGCAAACTGGCAGTCACTGCTCGGGCATCAGGCCAGCCACAGGGAGGTCCTCCACTACAAGAGCTAGAGATGCCAAGCACAGAGGCTTACACTTGTGTGCTCAGCCCACTGGCTCAGATACTGGAGACAGACATCACAGACGAGAATCAGGAAACAGATCTTTCCTCCCCCCAGGCACCAGCTCCACTCCCCTACCACCACCAGCCTCACTCTAGGGGCTGAGCAGCTTCAGAGACTGAAGCTTCTGGGCAACAGAGGGCACCACACAGAAATATGAAACATCAAAAGAACATAGTTCAGACCAAAATCTCACAAACCCCAGAAAAAGGACCAAATGAAACTGAACTCACCAATCTTCCTGAGAGAGAGTTTAAAATAAAAATCATAAACATGCTTATGGAGGTACAGAAAACTATTCAAGAACTCAGGAACGAATTTAAGATGGAGATTCAATCAGTAAGAAATTCCATATCTGAAATGAAACATACAATGGAGGGATTTAAAAGCAGATTAGATGTAGTAGAAGAGATGGCAAAT
This sequence comes from Smutsia gigantea, assembly GCA_032199065.1. Taxonomy (NCBI): domain Eukaryota; kingdom Metazoa; phylum Chordata; class Mammalia; order Pholidota; family Manidae; genus Smutsia; species Smutsia gigantea. Next base: position 42,955 of record JAVSCE010008541.1, on the reverse strand, counting down.
GGAATAGAAATTAGAGAAGAGGAATACAAAGAAGCTGAGGCACAGAGAGAAAAAAGAATCTCTAAGAATGAAAGAATATTGAGAGAACTGTGGGACCAATCCAAACAGAACAATATTCACATAATAGGGGTACCAGAAGGAGAAGAGAGAGAAAAAGGGATAGAAAGTGTCACTGAGGAGGTAATTGCTGAAAACTTCCCCAATTTGCAGAAGGAGATAGTCTCTCAAGCCATGGAGATGAACAGATCTCCCAACACAAGGGACCCAAGGAAGACAACATCAAGACATATAATAATTAAAATGGCAAAGATCAAGAATAAAGACAGACTTTTAAAAGCAGCTAGAGAGAGAAAAAAGATCACATGCAAAGGAAAACCCATCAGGCTATCATCAGATTTCTCAACAGAAACCTTACAGGCCAGAAGGCAGTGGCATGATATATTTAATGCAATGAAGCAGAAGGGCCTCGAACCAAGAATACTCTATCCGGCAAGGTTATCATTTAAATTTGAAGGAGGGATTAACCAATTTTCAGATAAGCAAAAGCTAAGAGAATTTATCTCCCACAAACCACCTCTACAGTGCATTTTGGAGGGACTCCTATTGATGGAAGTATTCCTATGACTAAATAGATGTCACCCAAGGGATAGACAAAGAGTACAGAATATGATTCATAACATACAAAGAATGGAGGAGGAAGAAAAAGGAGGAAAAAAAGAAATGAATCTTTAGTTTGTATTTGTAATAGCATACTAAGTGAGTTAAATTAGACTGTTAGATAGTAAGGGAAATACCCTTGAACCTTTGGAAACAACAAATCTAAAGCCTGCAATGGCAATAAGTACATAACTATCGATAATCACCCTAAATGTAAATGGTCTGAATGAGTCACTGAATGGATAAAAAAACAAGACCCATCTATATGCTGCCTATAAGAGCGTCACTTCAAACCCAAAGACATACACAGACTGAAAGTAAAGGGATGGAAAAAGATATCTTATGCACTCAATAGGGAGAAAAAAGCAGGAGTTGCAGTACTTGTATCAGACAAAATAGACTTTAAAACAAAGAAAGTCACAAGAGACAAAAAAGGACACTACATAATGATAAAGGCATCAGTCCAACAAGAGGATATAACTATCATAAACATCTATGCACCCAACACAGGAGTGCCAGCATATGTGAAAAAAAAACTAACAGAACTAAAGGGGGAAATATACTGCAATTCATTCATTTTAGGAGACTTCAAAACACCACTCACTCCAAAGGACAGATCAACCAGACAGAAAATAAATAAAGAGACTGAGGCACTGAACAACATATTAGAACAGATGGACCTAACAGACATCTACAGAACACTCCATCCATAAGCAACAGGATACACATTCTTCTCAAGTGCACATGGACATTTTCAAGAACAGATCATATACTAGGCCGCAAGAAGAGCCTCAGTACATTCAAAAAGATTGAAATTGTACCAACCAGCTTCTCAGATCACAAAGGTATGAAACTAGAAATAAATTACTCAAAGAAAATGAAAAAGCCCATAAACACATGGAGGCTTAATAACATGCTCCTAAATAATCAATGGATCAGTGACCAAATTAGAACAGAGATCAAGCAATATATGGAGACAAATGACAACAATAATTCAACACTGCAAAATCTGTGGGGTGCAGTGAAGGCCGTGTTAAGAGGAACGTATATTGCAATACAGGCCTTCCTCAGGAAAGAAGAACAATCCCGAAAGAACAGTCTAAACTCACAATTAATGAAACTAGAAATGGAAGAAAAAATGAGGCCCAAAGTCAGTAGAAGGAGGGACCTAATAAAGATTAAGCAGAAATAAATAAAATTTAGAAGAATAAAACAATAGAAAGAATCAATAAAAGCAGAAGCTGGTTCTTCGAGAAAATAAACAAAATAGATAAACCCCTAGCAAGACTTATCAAGAAAAAAAGAGAGTCTACACACATAAACAGAATCAGAAATGAGAAAGGAAAAATCACTATGGACATCACAGAAATACAAAGAATTATTAGAGAATACTATGAAAAATTATATGCTAACAAACTGGATAACCTAGAAGAAATGGACTTTCTAGAAAAATACAACCTTCCAAGGCTGACCCAGGGAAAAACAGAAAATCTGAACAAACCAATTATCAGCAAAGAAATTGAATTGGTAATCAAAAAACTACCAAAGAACAAAACACCTGAACCAGATGGTTTCACTGCTGAATTTTATCAAACATTTAGTGAAGACCTAATACCCATTCTGCTTAAAGTTTTCCAAAAAGTAGAAGAGGAGGGAATACTCCCAAACTCATTCTATGAAGCCAACATCACTCTAATACCAAAACCACAAAAAAAGAAAATTACAGATCAATATCCCTGATGACTAAAAATGCAAAAATACTGAACAAAATATTAGCAAACTGAATTCAAAAATACATCAAAAAGATCATGATCAAGTGGGATTCATCCTAAGGATGTAAGGATGGTACAACATTCGAAAATCCATCAACATCATCCACCACATCAACAAAAAGAAAGACAAAAACCACATGATCATCTCCATAGATGCTGAAAAAGCATTCGGCAAAATTCAACATCCATTAATGATAAAAACTCTCAACAAAATGGGTATAAAGGGCAAGTACCTCAACATAATAAAGGCTGTATATGACAAACCCACAGCCAACATTATACTTAACAGCGAGAAGCTGAAAGCTTTTCCTTTAATATTGGGAACTAGACAAGGGTGTCCACTCTCCCCACTTTTATTCAACATAGTTCTAGAGGTCATAGCCATGGCAATTAAACAACGCAAAGAAATAAAAGGCGTCCAGATTGGTAAGGAAGAAGTCAAACTGTCCCTGTTTGCAGATGACATGATATTGTACATAAAAAACTCTGAAGAATCCACTCAAAGATGACTAGATCTAATATCTGAATTCAGTAAAGTTGTGGGATACAAAATTAATACACAGAAATCTGTTGCATTTCTATACACTAATGGTGAACTAGCAGAAAGAGAAATCAGGAAAACAATTCCATTCACAATTGCATCCAAAAGAATAAAATACCTAGGAATAAACTTAACCAAGGAAGTGAAAGACTTATACTTTGAAAACTACAAGACACTCATGAGAGAAATTTAAGAAGATACCAATAAATGTAAACACATCCCGTGCTCATGAATACGAAGAGTTAATACTGTCAAAATGGCCACCCTGCCTAAAGCAATCTACAGATTCAATGCAATCCCTATCAAAATACCAAGAGCATTCTTCCATGAACTAGAGCAAATAGTTCTAAAATTCATATGGAACCGCATAAGATCCTGAATAGCCAAAGCAATCCTGAGAAGGAAGACTAACGCAGGGGGAATTAGGCTCCCTAACTTCAACTCTACTACAAAGCCACAGTAATCAAGACAATTTGGTACTGGCACAACAACAGACCCATAGACGTGTGGAACAGAATATAGAGCCCAGATATAAACCCAAGAAAATATGGTCAATTAATATATGACAAAGGAGCCATGGACATACAGTGGGAAATGACAGCCTCTTCAACAGCTGGTGTTGGCAAAACTGGACAGCTACATGTAAGAGAATGAAACTAGATTATTGTCTAACCCCATACACAAAAGTAAACTAAAAATGGATCAAAGACCTGAATTTAAGTCTGAAACCATAAAATTCTTAGAAAAAAATAAAGGCAAAAATCTCTTGGACATAAACATGAGCAACTTCTTCATGAACATATCTCCCCAGGCAAGGGAAACAAAAGCAAAAATGAAGAAGTGGGACTATATCAAACTAAAACGCTTCTGTACAGCACAGGGCACCATCAGTAGAAGAAAAAGACATCCTACAGTATGAAAGAATATATTCTTAAATGACATATCCAACAAGGGGTTGACATTCAAATTATATAAAGAGCTCACCCACCTCAACAAACAAAAAGCAAATAAGCCAATTAAAAAATGGGCAGAGGAGATGAACAGACACTTCTCCAAAGAAGAAATTCAGATGGCCAACAGGCACGTGAAAAGATGCTCCACATCACTAGTCATCAGAAAAATGCAAATTAAAACCACAATGAGATATCCCCTCACACCAGTTAGGATGGCTACCATCCAAAAGACAAACATCAGCAAATGTTGGGGATGATATGGAGAAAGGATAACCCTCCTACACTGCTGGTGGGACTGCAAATTAGTTCAACCATTGTGGAAAGCAGTATGGAGGTTCCTCAAAAAACTCAAAATAGAAATACCCTTTGACTCATGAATTTTACTCCTAGGAATTTACCCTAAGAATGCAGGAGTCCAGTTTATCGCAGCACTATTTACAATAGCCAAGAAATGGAAGCAACCTAAGTGTACATCAGTAGATGAATGGATAAAGAAGAGGTGGTACATATACACAATGGAATATTATTCAACCATAAGAAGAAAACAAATCCTACCATTTGCAACAACATGGGTGGAGCTAGAGGGTATTATGCTCAGTGAAATAAGCCAGGCAGAGAAAGACAAGTATCAAATGATTTCACTCATCTGTGGAGTATAAGAACAAAGAAAAAACTGAAGGAACAAAACAACAGCAGACTCACAGAACCCAAGAATGGACTAACAGTTACCAAAGGCAAAGGGACTGGAAAAGATGGGTGGGAAGGGAGGGATAAGGGGGAAAAAGGGGGTATTACGATTAGCACACATAATCTAGCCAGGGGGGATATGGGGAAGGCAGTATAACATGGAGAAGACAAGTAGTGATTCTGTGGCATCTTGCTCTGCTGATGGACAGTGACTGTAATGGGGTATGTGGTGGGGACCTGACAATAGGGGGAGTCTAGTAACTATAATATTGCTCATGTAACTGTACATTAATAATAGCAAAAAAAAGTTTCAGTCAGAAGTAAATTTTATGGCTGTTAGGTCCCTGAAAACAGGGGTGTGTAATGAAAATTGTGACGGGCACTTAATTATAATGATGCTACTCTGCGGATATAATAAATATGCCGAGCTAGTTTATAAAACACCCTAATGCAGCCTGGAAACCTGTGTGTAACATGAACAGTCAGCAAATGGCCATATCTTCTGAGTCTGCTTCAAAGGCAGTGGGAAGGGAGACTGTCTCTCAGATTCCACTCAACGCTGCTCCTTGACTCAGAGCTCCCAGGACACAGGGCCTTATGTCCCAACAGAAAAGTAACAGGACATCGCCTTTCAGAGGCATGGAGTTGTAGCTCTGTGTTCCATTGGTCTGAAATGAAAACTTTAGAAGGGGCTGACTGGAGTCAGCATTGGAGCAAGTAATTCTGTCTGATGGGCAGTAGCCATTTGAAAACAGTAAAGCCTGCTGATAAAAGTTTGCAGAGGACCAGTTAGAAGGGAATTTGCAGTAATTCTGTTAGCAGACCATAAAGGTCTGAGAAAGTGTCAAAATATCTGAAGATAAGTGATAGAGAAGCAATCTCCATACATGTCTGTCAGGACCTCAAGAAACAAGATAGACTTTTGCTATTGGAGCCCATGTGTCACATTATGGATGAGAGAGATAGCATTTAGTCAAGTTCAGAATAGGAGGGCTGCAAAAATCAATAGAGGTCACATTTATCTAATGGAAATAACTTAACTTCTTCAGTTTATAAAAGTGCCTAAGATATTGGGTGGCAAATAAATAATCCTGGATGAATTTGGCAGCAAAACTCTGCTGGGCAAGTCAGTGTGCTGAGCGAGCAGTAGAGGTAATGGATAGAATCACAGAACACCATGTGTTCCCAGACAGGAGGCATGGAATAGTGCAGGAGGGGCACAGTCTCTGGAGTTAGGTCACTGTGCATGCTCTCTTTGGCCCTACCACTTATTATTTGCCTATGAAATTGGGCAAGCTAATTAACCTTCGGTGACTCAGTTTCCATTTCTGTAAATGAGGTTCTTGCCATCGAATGCATCGGGTTGTTCCACTGTCTAGGAAGTTTCTCACAGAGTGTCTGGCCAACTGGGGGCATTCAATAATACAGTTCCCTCGCCTCCCCTCTTTCGTGGATAGCCCATTTCCTACTCCTTAGCAGATGACTCTTGGATATTTATCTCAAGTCATGATCTTTTGTTGAGCACCAGTTGCTCAATGGGTATTTTCTTTCGTATAATTCACCTTTTCACATTCAATGTCTTGAACAGAATTCATCACCTTCTCTGACAAACAAGCTATTATATCACCATTTTGGATAATACTGTTAATTTTCAAGCCTCTCAAGCACAATCTCTGAACTACTTCTATTTCCCCCTTCCTCCATTCTCCCCAGTCAGTCAGGCACCAGGTACTCTTGCTTCTTCATCAAATCCCTTCTGTCTGCCCATTATTTTCATGCTTCTTCCATCACCTTTTTGGGCTTGTAATCTCATTCCTCAAGTAATGCCATGCAGTCATATTAGGTTCCTGCCTTCATTTTCAGGCTTCCCAGGCCAACCTGCATGCCTCTGCCATGTCTAAGCTTCCAGAAGCGCTGTTCCGATAACTTCCTTCCCCTACTCAACAGCAGTCAGTGATTCTTCATCAACAAATCTTCACTGTTTATTGAAGAATTTCGGTGATCCAGTCTGAACCTTTCTTTTTAGCTTTGCCTTCAACTAATCTGTTATATAAACTTATGCATCAGCCAAATCCATCTATTACTCATTTTTCTCTAAATAACACTTTATAAACTCTGAACTTTTAAAAAACTGGGTGACAGACACAAAACACAGAATTCACCATCTTAACCATTTTTGAAGTGTAGCTTCAGTGGCATTAAGTACATTTATATTGTTGTGCGACCATTGCCACCATCCATTTCCAGAACTCTTTCCACCTGTCAAAACTGAAACTCTATACCCATTAAACAATGACTGCCCATTCCCTCTTGCCCTCAGCCCCTGGCACACTATTCTTTTTTCTGTCTCTATGAATTTGACTATTTTAGGTACTTCATATAAGTGGAATCACACAGTATTTTGTCTTTTTATGACTAGTTTATTTCACTTAGCATGATGTCCTCAAGGTTCACTCATATTGTAGCATGTGCCAGAATGACCTTCATTTTTGAAGCTAAACAATATCCCATTGTATGTATATGCCACATTTTGTTTATCCATTCATTCGTCAATGGATGCTTGGGTGATTTCCACGTCTGGGCTGTTGTGAATAATGCTGCTACGAACATGAGTGTATAGGTTCTACCTCTGAACTTTGGCACTTGCCATCTCCTTCCTTGCAGAGATATCTTTTCTCTTCCTTTCCACTGATTAGAAATTCTATCAAGCTTCAAGGTCTGGGTTGAAATAACATCGCCTGGAGCTGTCCCAGACATCTCTGATAGAAGGTATTTTGGGGTCTGCTCATTTGGCACTTACATACGGATCCTTGTATTTAGTTTACACTTTCTTATGTGTAAGCTTTATAAGGCAAGATATAATGGGACGTTTTTCCCACTGATTGAATGGTTGGTTAATAGGTTACTAGATAACTTGGTTTAGTGATTTTCATAAAGTAGACACATAATTAATAACTTTTATGGAGATTATCCTGAGGAGGAGGATATAGAGAAAAAGTAGAGAATTAGCAGAGACTATTTTCCCATTGGTTGTAAATCTGTATGGTTGCTGAAGATCCAAGAGTAACAAAAATACTCTCAACTAATCTTTCCTAGCTTTCAGATTCTTTTTGCTATGCATCACCCCAACACTAATAATTGTGCTAAAACAGTGTATGTAGGGTTAAGTATTAAGTGGTTATGTGACTTACTCAAAGCCATACAGCTAGTAAATGCTGAATGCAAGATCAGTCTCTCCTCTCTCCCCGACTGCCCGTTCTCAGAACACTGTTCTACCGCAGGCTGACTTCAGAATCTGGGGAGTATTTTACCCATTTTGGTTTTGGATCTTCTTTTTTGCACATAGATTATCCTTGCCTAATCCTGTCATGGGCAGAGAAAACACAAAATCTTCAAATCCAGCCTGAGTATCAAAATGGCTTCGACAAGCCCATAATAGGGCTTCGAATAAGCAAAATGAAAATTCAGTATGGATGATCATAGCTCAGCAAATTGAGGAAATAAGCTCTAGAAATGGTAGAATATTCTGCACAGCAGGAAGATCTTTAGAAACTAGTTGACCATGGGCTTCACATGGATCAGCAATGTAGGCACATGATGCAATAATGGTAAAAAATATATATTTTGATAGGATATCATAGAAGAAACAACATGAATTCCCTATAATAGTAATTTGTTTTCTCCCCAAGAAAAAAATAAGCTATTATCAGATAATTGTTTTTCTGTTATGGGGATTTATGATTTGTAGATGTATCTTGAAAACAATGATCATAAAAGCATACATCCATTTACTGAAACATTTATTAAATACCTATTACATACCAGGCATGTGGCAGGGATACAGTGAGAACAGTCCCCACCACAAAAGAACTCAAGTGTACCTTTAGAGATAAGCAGAGAAAAGACAACTAAATCTGAAAGAGATATTTGCACAAGATGCTCAAGTAACAGAGAGCAGAAATGTCTAACCCCAGCTAGGCTGCAGGATTTGGTCAAGGAAGGCTCCCTGTCTGAGCTGGGAATGAATCAAGGGAGTGCGGTAGTCATTTCCCACCAATAAAGCCACTTGAGCCATGAAATGAAAGTAAGTGAAAATGTGGCTGGCTTTAGCTAATAAGGAGGTAGAGATGACCAACATGACTGAGGTGAGCCTGGATGGTGGTGGGAAACAGCTGGAGAGAAAGATATGCCTTGGGTCACAATTTAATCTGTAATTAATCTTTGTGTCCCTAAAACAGTACTTGAGCCACTAAAAACATTGTGTGTTTACTAGTTGGACAAAGACATGAGGGCTTCACAAAGCCAAAGTGAAAAATGATAGAAACTAAGATATTTGAACCTGAGAACAGCCCACCTCTAAACGTTATCTCACGGGGAATGCTTATGACATGTCCTCTATTTTCCCTGATGACATCAAACAGAATAAGGGAAACCAACAGAAAAATATTTAAGTTCTATGTAAGAAAGAACCTTGACTGTGAACAAGTTACTTGGCAAATTAGCTTGTCTAGGCAAACTCATGGAGATCATGGATCCTTCCTTGAAGAGCTCTCCAAATGTGATTACCACCTACTCTGGGTGCAGGCTTAGGTGCAGTCTTGGCTAACTGAACTGGCAAAAGCCTTTGCTCTCATCTGGGGTGCACCTCCATCTTTCTGATATGCAGGCAACAATTCTGAATGCAAGTTCAGGGTTAACATAACATATTTCTCCCCACTGCATCCTGACTGATGTGATTACAGTTTTATTTTGATTGCTTTCAAGGTAACCTTTTCTGCCCTTTATGTGTATTCAAGAGAGTTGGCAAGTAGTAGTGCCCATGTTGCTTTACAGTCACCTGAGGAGGGGGGAGTGGGAAGGAGACAGAGGACATTTAAAGAAAGAACAGTTTGTTGTGGTCTCTCCAGAGACCCTCCTGCCGCCACCCCTCATTACCTTTATCAACATTCTGTTTCTGCACTGTAGCTAACCTGCAGCGTGGGAAACGGAAGGGTAGTAAGCACCCCCAGTCCACACCTGGAAGCTCCTCAGAGCATCCAACAGTGTTTCCTGCCACAAAACCTCAGCCCAGCCAGGGGCCATCTCCCTACTTGTAAAAGGCTTTGTACAGTTAGAGCCAACACACAGGAACACACAATTTGATTTTCATGATAAAGGCCCGTTTTGCATGTGAGAAACATGCTCAAGACCCTTGCTCAGTCTGAAAGATCTCCATTGCCATTTTTGCAGGCCTGCTGGCAGCCTCCTTGGGCTGAGTGGCAGCAGAAGGAGTCAGGAGACGTCTGCATTAGGGCAATGGCAGCCAGAATTTGCTAATAGAGACAATACTTTGCCCAGAAGGCAGTTTCCAGCTGCAGCCTTGAAGCACACACGTTGAGAATGTATCACACAGAACTGTCAGTCAGTACTGGAGCCAGAAAATTGTTGTTTCAAATGTTACAGTACAGGAAAATCGCCTCTCTGCACTTGCTGCCAAAAAAATGACAGCTTAATTTATGCCACACTGAAGCTACATTACAGAGCCATTCAGCTTGGCAGTTAAGTATGCTCCATGCTCACATCTTACCCCTGTGCAAGTGCACTGGGGAGAAATACACAGGGGCTATAATAAGGACAATTGGCCACAGGCTTTGCCATGTCGGGGGAACTAAATACAGGTGAAACAGTATCAGCAATAAAATACATCACCCCCCACCTCATTTGTAAAACCCACTGCCACCCCTGCCTTGCAAATATTCAGGAAGGCTCTGTGGCAACATTGCAAAGCACCGGATAGATTAGGGGAGAGATGTACTGGTGTCAACCCCTGGGTTTTATGTTGAGGGGAGGTGCTGCAATATTACCTTGTGACTTTGAAAATTATGTCAGTATCCTTGATGCAGACCTTCAAAACTTGGCAGTCAAAACCCTTTCTGAAATTAAAAATCTGACAGTATTATGCTGTAGCCAAGTATCTGTATTTTTCGTCTAGATGTGCACTAGAGTATTAAAGATACACTTAATATTCAAGTTTTTTTTTTAGAAAACCCATCCAAATAATTATCATCAAAGTTGTGTTTCACACCCATTTCTGTAATTGTCACACACAACGAACCACCAAGTACTTGAATGGCAAACAATGACTTCTTCAGGCAGCAATCACAGAAAAGTTAGAGATTAGCTCGGTGTTCTTTTCTTTGCATTCCCAGTGGTGAAGCTTCCCTAATGTCATCCAAATTCGAATACATTAACAGTCTAATTTATACTGGCATTTCAGATAAGGAATTAAAGTCGCCTTGACATAACTGTGTCGGCGTACACTGCTACCACTTCATGCAAAGGATGCCAGCTTTCAGAACCCCTTCCATGGGTGCCCTCTTTTCCAGAATGGCCCTGTGGCATCGGAAGCATTAGTGGGCTTCAGAATATTTTGCCAAGAAGAGATTTATAAGCAATTTACAAAATATTTATAAGGCAACCCTTGTAAAATACCACAGCCCTGAGAAAGCATGTTCTCTGCAATTGGCTTCTCTCTGCTCAGTAAGCCATTCATAATAAAATGAGCAGCCCTCAAAAGAGAGCAAATGCATTTGCAATGGCTGTTCATGTGCTATAAATCATTCTCAATAAAACGACTTGCAGAAATAAATGATACATATCTATTTAATAATCCATTACCCAAAATAAATATTCTACCTTAAAATAAAGCAAATGCACTTGCGCTGGTTGTTGATGTGTTAGAGCTGCTCGGGCTGATGGTGAGACGATTTGTAAAGTGGAGCTCTGGTGCTGGGTATTGTGTCTTGTGTGCTCAGGAGAGATTAATGCCTCCTCATAACTCATCAATAGAAATGCCTTAAAGTAAAAATATCAACCAAAATGTTCACATGCTTCTGTAGCCATTCTCAATTTAGCATCTTCACTGGGGACCTTTGTTGTCAAAACATGGGCTTTATTAGTCTGGCTTTGCATGGGGGTGATGCGTTACCAGGCCATGCAAAGAGGGCCAGGCAGACAAACTTCTAAATTCTAGGTGTTTAGCATGTAAAAGAGGCCACTGTTAAGTCCACCAGAATCATCACTCAACAATAAGAAAAGCACTCACAGTCAAATAAGCAGGAGGATGAGGGGTTACTCTAAAAAGTTGAATTTTCCCAGATTTAAAATCCTACTAACCTCAACCTGATGAATGCAACACAGCAGCTGTTTTCCATCCAAGTACTGGTCTTATGGCTCCTTCTTCCAGCAGCCTTTAGCCTGGGTAGCCCTTGGCTCAGCTGTCAGTACTGCTGGTCACCAAGCAGGATGACCTGGGACAAGTCCGCTCTCTGCTTGCTGGTCTTCTTCTAATAAGGGGACTCACACCTAGGTGATCTACCAGCTTTAAACACTTGTAATTCTTAACATTTTGTTTTCTTTTCATGCTTGTGTAAATTAAAAAAAAATTTTTTTTACTCTTTTGCTTTTTCTGGTCCCTCTGTCTTGAATTTTTTTAAATTCTGAAGAGTAAGGACTCTTTCTAATTAAGCCTACCATGGTTATCCCACACACAGCCTTAAATGGATGATTGTGGTTGTCATTATGGGTACATGTTATATTCAATCCATTGAAATTTACTATTCAAATATTCCTATGCACCTGTTTGTGTAAAACATGGCTCCTGCCTGCCGTCAGCATCCTGACCCCAACACCAGAGAACTGGCTTGTTCAATGCCTTCTAGCCAAGTGGTGTTCTCTATCCTTTTGCTTGTCCCCCATTCACAATCTCATCTGTAACTATGGCCTGTCTCTGACAGAACTCTTGCCTGAAGCTGAATGACAGGTGAGTCTGACTCTGACGGGCTGACAGCTCCATAAACCCTTCACACACCCTCATATTGTGCTAGATGTTACCAGTTCATGTGCCCAGGTTTTCAATATTCCTTAATTTGAATGTTTCTGTTGTTCTTGTATCTTAACGAGCCTGATTAAAATATTCCAGGCAAATAATTCCTAACAAATATACCTCCAGAGTCACAGGCAATTCTTTCACGGTAAGTTTTCCCCTTAGAGTTTTATCAGTCCGCTAAAAGGAGACCAACCTGCCAAGATGAACTGTATTATTTAACAGGAATTTATTGAATACCTACTCTGGGCCACATCTTATGTGAGGCCTCAGAACAGACATTATCTTTTACCTAACAAATATATGTTACTGGCTGCTTAGTTAACTTTTTATCTTTAATAGAAGTCTCTCATTACCGTGCACTTAGATATACTTCTTTGAATACAGTACGTAAGTCTTTTCTTTGTGAACAAAGGAGGATTTACATCTTCAGATTAGTGTCTTTAACATGCCTGTGGCTCTCCAGAGGAAGGGCCCCAGAAGGCAGCAAAGTATGGTTGTCACTTGGCCAAAGTTTCAATTCCACGTTTCTCATTGAATTATCCTGATATGAACGCAGGTTCCCACATCTTTAAGATCAACTATTCCTGAAACTATGGAAACCACAGGTGTAAGTCCTATCAATTCGCATGGCAGGTCTCACTGCTTACCTGCTGACTGCCACCTGCCTGCCTGCCTGATGCCTGCCCTCCTGCTGTCCTCTGCATGGCTTCTCAACTTGATTCTGAAAAAGCACCTTCCTTCTTCCCTGCCTACACCATTTTTCCTTTTTAACTTGGGAAGTTAATTTTTCTTTTTAACCTCTGAAGAGGAAAATGGTCCCATGAAGTTGTCCTTCCTAAGGCGTGTGGGGCCCCATGATGAATTAGAGATTTACATAAAATATTGAGAACTCCAAAGAAAAATGACTCTTGGCAAATCTAAACAAGGATTAGCCAAACCAGCTGACTTGTTAGAGATGTATATTTCAAGGTCAATAGAAGCCCATGTTCCATAACTGGAACCTGATTCACAGTTCCATCCAAAGGAAGCTCAGAGGGTCCCCCCCTAGAGGGCTCCACTATCCCAATGTGATGTTTTGAAAATTTCTACAAACCTTTGTAAGAAAAATCACTGGCAGCTAGTATAATTTGCAGACATACTGAAACCTCTGCCTGTCCCAGTGGGACATATGACATTTTGATGCAGCCATTTTGGCACAAAGTCAAAACCTGAGTGATCAAGTGCTTTATCCCCAGATATAATATCCAATAACTCTGTGACTAATATCCAATAACTCTGAATACTCATTGAAAGTAAAGTTATTTGTCTTTAAGGTCCAAATAAATGCAAAACTATTTTGTCTAAGCTTCTCAAGCCCATTTTTATCCCATCAAAAGCCTCACTGGCAGTGTCAGACCCATGGTTCTGTCTGGTTTCCGACCCTCTAACTGAAACCAACACTCCAACACCAGGAGAGTACAACCAGCCCTGACTTTTTTAATCAATAAAAAGCTAAGGGAGGGATAACTACAGGATTTTAGGGCCTGAGCTGAGCAATTTCCAGGTGGGATTTGTGGAGTGAGGGCCCAGTTGGGATTGGGGATGACTGGGGATGGATTAGGACACAATAGCTTTGAACTGATGAGCATAGCTAGGACAGGTCTTGAAGCAAGTTCTGAAATTCAAGTTGCTTCGGCTAGATCACAGTCTTATCTCCTAAGAGCAGGTATTTCCTGAAGCAACTAGCTAAGTTTTTGTACCTGGCTACACCATTACTGGATTTAGGGACAGGGGGTTGTTTTGGTCTCAGTTCTCAGGACCTATACTTACCAAAATAGTATCAGAGAGAAGTACCCCAGAAGTTCTCAAATCTACATGGTTAGACTAACATTGATATAACTGCCCCCACCAGCTCCATGAAACAAACAAATGAACTGTCTTTGTTCTTTTCTCAGCTCTCTTGATTCTGTCCTAGGTTCTGAGTCAATACCTCCTTCAGCACATCATGACAGTGTATCCGCCTGAAACCATTTGCACCCATTACACCCTGTCTCTTCTTTTGTCAGGTCATTATAATACACAGGAGGCTTGTTTAGCATTTATCTGTGTTCCCAGGGAAGTCTCTCTTTGGGACCAGACCTAAGGTTGGCTGGTTTTGAGTACTGCAAATCCTATGATACTTCTTTGATCAAAACTACTTAAGATTTTTTTCTGTTCCTGCCAACTCTTTCTGACCACAGTTCAATCCTGATCTTTTATAGAAAACATCCAGTATCCTCTTTCCTTGTTCTCACCCTACTTCCTGCCTCTTGGCCAGTTTTTCCATTTACTCACCTCCTCATCTCTGCCTTAACCATGGTCTGATACTCAAAACTGACACCACGTTTGCGTTGACCTTCACTGCTCTACACCGGTCATTGTTTTTCATTCATACTCTGGCTGTAAGTTTTTTCAGTGGCTTTGACGCCAGTACTCTGGGAGCCCTTGGTTCCCACATGAGGTTGTAAGTCCCCTCCTTGATTTTGATCTCACCCTCACCCTGTTATGAGTGAGAATAGGTCAGATATTTCCCAATAAGCATCTGAATTGCTACTTTAAAACATGTGCTCTCTTCTCTCAGGAGTTACCTCTAAAATTTAAAACCTCTAATAATACAAATAGAGCAACGACTATTTTTTTATACTGTCATGTTGTAATGCCTGTTTTAAAATGGAGAGGCTCTGGGAGAGGATGTAGCTAGCAAGATAGTGAGAAAAATTGATCTGCACTTCGAAAATGAATTCAGGATGTAGAACCAAAACCAAAGAAATTAGCTGTGGAAATTAGCTGTAGGTACTGGGCATAGAATGAATAAATGAATGATTAGACTTAGCAATTACTGCATTGCCTTAGCACCAGTTCCATTTCATTTTGAACTTGTGGCGACTTTGGCAAATTGCTGTTCACACTGGACTAGACTTGCAGAAAGCTCAAGTGTGTCTTTTTTTCCCAGGAGAGATTCTCCTCATCTGCGATTTAGCTCAGATGCCTCCTAAGTTGGTGCTAACATTTTCAACATAAATCAGTGAGGAGGATGTCATTTTCTACTTGTAAAAATGAATTTAGTTACGTAACTATTCAAGTCACCAAGGTTTACTTGATTGTTCATATAACTGCTAAGAACAATGAATTATTATTTGAAGAAACGAAAGCAGGTGTGCATGAAGAGCTTCTTGGTGCTTCTACACTGAGGTGAGCACAAGGTCTCACAATACTGTAGCTAACGTTTGCAAGGTGTTGATGGTAAGTAATCAAGACTCTGACACATGTGTTCCTTCTGCTGGACTCTAAAACCATCTATCTTAGTTAAACCTTAGTTATCAGGTTAACAAGATATTTTGAGTATATATATCTACTGATTAAGTATATATATCAGATATATAAAATGTAATTAACCAATCTGTGTAAAGCCCTACAAAGTAGGTAGAATAACACTCCCAGTTTACAAATGAGGAAACTGAGGCACCAGGAGATTGAGTTGATTCCCACAGTCATATAACTGATCAGTAATGAGCTAGAATTTGAACCCAGGCAATCTGGCTCCAGGCTTTCCACTAACCACCATGAAAGGCTTCCTCAACAAGGGACAACAGACCATTTTAAGCAGTTTATGTTATAATACATTTCAACAGGATCCAGGATTCAGGATAAGGTGAGACTTAGTTGAATGCCATCCGGAGAGTTGGGACTTCCCAGAGGGCCTCATAATAAGTTCATCTCACAGGCCAGCTTCTCCATTTCTGTGTCTCTAGCCCAGTACAGTCCTTGGAACGGTGGAGGGGATTATTAATGCCCTGAGGTTTGGAGCTGAGATTGTAAAAGGAGGAACTAGACCTGTGATTTCTGATGGGACAAGCCTCTCAGCATGGCTCAGTGGTTAAACTCCAGAACTGACACTCCTGGACTTAAATTATGACGATACGATAGTAGGTGTGGTGGCTATAGCCTTATAAACTCCACCCACAATAACCACCCTAAGTAAGCCAATACTCTTCAGTAGAAACAGAATGCTTATCCGCATATGTAGCTTTAGTATGACACTCGGCTCCCACTAACCCCCAACATCCCTTCCAACAGAACTGCCCTGCCAAACCTTTCCCATGTTGATATTTGGTGACCCTGTTCACCACTGACAGCAGGCAAGCAGTCTGGCCTATATCACCCTCAGTGTCTAAATGGGGAAAGTGCGAATTTCAGCAAGGATGAAATAAAATCATTATATAAGTCACTTAGTGCAGGAATCAACTCACAGTAAGCACTCTGTAAACATTATTGCAACCTGTTTTCCTCTATAGGTGAATTACTGGAATTCACAGTCTCTCATCAATATTTCAGACAAGTCACTGGAAGTCACAGACTTATTCTTAGGAAGGTTGTATAGACTGAAACATTAAGTTTCATTGCTTTTTATGTTATTATACTATTGGGACCATTAGTTACATGTCCCTAATTAAAGAGTGGAAAACAATTACTTTAAAATGCAGTTTGGTATATAAAAATGATGTAAGCATTCTAATTTACTCAGGCTTAAATGTTTAATATTATTAACCATAGTAATAAAATCATAGTTCTATGGATTTTTAATTTATTAACTTTTCATTATTAGCCTCAAATAGCATTTATTAGACACCTATTAATTTAATTGAGAATTTAATAAATACCAGGCACGTATGGAAAGAAATATACCAATGCAGCCTATGTAGGAATATAAAACCTTGATTACGCTTTTTTTTTTTTTACCATCCTCAGCTGACTTCAGAATGTCTGGATTTAAAAGCCTGGTTCACTGGCTCCTTAAGAGTTAAATTCACATCTTCTAAGAGGCAAACTAATTTATTGAGATACTAATTTGTGTTTGCTCAGACTCTGTTTTTTACCCTCCTCCAACGTCTATCAGGTTTTGTGGTGTTTTTTTCTGGAGGTTGGGAAAGGGACCTGTTTGAGGGAGAGGTTTGTGGTCATGGGTAGAGAGGACAGAGGCTACTTGGAGTTAACAGCACCCCTGCTCTTCTGAATGAGCTGGAACTCATCAGTGACAATACTATTTGTTTTGGACGGCAAGAGGAGAGAGGAAGGTGTCCCTCCAATTGCAAAAGGAGTGTGGGGAAGAGATTTCCTCCAGGCTGGGAAGATGGGGGAGGCGCACAGGTTGAAGTGATGGTGTGCACCCCACACCAGTTGGCGTCAGCATCCCAGGGAGGTGGCAAGCTCTTGAGAAAAATGGCTGTGTGTGCAAGTCAGGGAACCAAACACAGGCACCAAATAGGAGTTTCAATTGTCTGCAAAGAGTTCTGTTTCCCACAGAAGAATCCTGCCAGAATTCAAGGACTGCATTGGTTTTGTTAAGGGTAATGGTTTGGTGGCCCAGAGGTTCCTGATGTCCTAGGCACCATTCATGTCTCCTGGAGTTTTGTATGACCTACAGAGAGCAGGAGCCCTAATGCTCCTTTTTTAGGATTTAAGTCTCTTTAGATAATATAAAGAAATAAACTTGTATTGCAGACCCTATAGCTTGCAGACTAATAGTCCTCTGCTGTAGCATGCCTTAGCATAGTACTTTGCACATGTTAGGAGCTTAGTGAGTCTTTCGAATTGATGTAATATTGCAGGTGGTAATTTATGGTAGCAATGCTAATTGAGGTTTACACAATAAAGTAGACACTTGCCCCAACAGAGATTAGAAACTATCTAGAAAGCTATTACTTCAGTGATTAACAATGTTGCCACAAGGCAAGTGTATGTTACAGAATATATAGAAAAGGATAAACAAAATAGTGCCATTTCAGCGTGGCAATCTTTGTGTCACTTGCTAGCTGAAAGGATGAGTTATGCCCTTGTTTAATTTGTCAGCATTCCAATTAGAGCATCATTGGTGACCCTTCCTCCTGACACAGGCTATTTTGTGCTTGCAACAAACTTGGCCATTGGCCACATTTCCTGTTATTGATGATGTGAATTTATGTATTGCAGATATAAATGATTTAATTGCATATATAAATGATTTAATTGCAGATTAGATAAATATGATGTAGACATTCCCAATCACATAATTATTCAAAAGATGATAATAATTTTGTCCCATTTGTCAAATAATGTTACTGCATTTTAATTTACATTTTCAGAAGATTTAATTAACCAAGTTCTAGGAATTTAGATGGGAACAAGCCACCTTAAATCCTTCCCAGAAGAAGGCAGGGTATAAATAAATAAATAAACAGACAAGAGCAGATTGTCCCTTTTACTGATATGATTTCTTTCCTCTAAAGATTCCTTTTTTTCTTTCAGAGAAGAATGTGGTGTACTTGAGGTAACCCATCGAAATTAAAACTAATAATTAGAAAAAGCACACAGCAAGTGTATCCTGATTTAGCACTAACATTCAAAGATCCATTTCTTTTGAAACTGTTCTCTGACATTAACTTAAATCAGGGATACTTAAATAAAATTGGGGTCCTGGGAGTCCTTAAACGTGGGTAGGAAAATAATTACATTTTTATTTTTCTGGTAATGAAGTTTAGCTTTTTCCTTAATTATAAATGCAGGCAACAAATGACAGTAAGTATCTGTGATACCTGTAATGTTACTGATCAAGATCTCTTTAGATATTGTCATACACTGTGTCAGTGGAGAGGCATGTGTCTTCTGCAGTTATGTATTTTTGACATTGACTTCGTTTGTAGGCTTATGTATTTGACTTTATTCATTTAAAAACATTCTGAGAAGGGTCCCATAGGCGGCACCAAACTGTCATAAGGATCCATGGCAGAGAAAAAATTAAGAACCTTGGCTGTGTACAAGGTTTCAAGAAGGAATCCTTCATTCAAAGTGTCATCAGTGAGTAGCAGAGACCATCCTGTGTGCCTTTGTGTTCCCACACTTACAGTAGGTGCTTAATAAACACTTGCTAAATATTTAATAAATATCTACATAAACCTCAATAATAAATATTAAGTCCTCTCTTAAATCAGAAAATTATTAAGAGGAGGTGAACATGTTCTCACCTTTTCACGATACAGTTTGTGCTTAATACTTTTCTTGCCAGGTAATGAATTCTTTTTTTAAATTTCATTTTTAATAACACTAATGTATATGCTGCATGTTTTGCTATTTTTAGTAAATCATTCAGCTTATGTAACATACATGTAAGGGAGTGAGAAGGAAGTAAATGATTTACAGGTTCTGACTCGATTTTCTGCAGGCCAACTCAATTTAAACCTGTGCCGCAGCTATTACAGATCAAACCCAAGTGTTTGTTCATCACCATAAAGGAGGGACAGGGACCACTAGCCTAGTGGTGAGTCAGCAGCAGGTTCAAGAGATGAGTGCAAGGGATGGAGACAAGATGTTTGGAGAAAAAGGCAAAGAGCAGTGCTTGCCTTTCTGCTATGGCGCACGGAGCATTAACGGGTGCAAAGGCCCAGAGGGAGTGAGAAGAACAAACAGAAAGATGACAACAGCCGAAGACACACAACCCCAGGGTCAGGGCGGGTAGCAGAGAAGTCTTGTACAATAGAATTTGGGACTTCAGTAAGTCTGAGAGCCCAACACAGCTCTTGTACTTGAAGAGGCATTATTATCATAGAAGGAGCCTCTTATTCCCATGACACAAGTACAGAACACAAAGAACTATGCAAAAGAGTCTACAGAGTTTGGTCACAGTTCATTTTGGCTTCAGGGGAGAAGAGCAAAATAAGAATGCTCACAAGAGGTATTAGGTAGATGTTATTACATATATGTGAACTTAGGCAACTGCTCTGTCAGTACACATTTACTTAATTAATCTAGTCCTAAATTAAAGACCTCTACCCATGAGGACTCTGACCAAGTTCCGTCAAAAACCTGGTCAAAATCCGTGGAACTTGCTAAGTTTTCTTTTTCACCAACAACAATTCCATACTGGATGCTTTAACAAGTGTGTGTCCCTGGTTTAGATATTTCCAGGTAATTAATTAATTAATTATTAAAGTATCATTGATATACAGTTTTATGATGGTTTCACATACACAAAACAGTGGTTCAACATTCACCCATATTCAAGACCTCACCCTCTCCATTGTAGTCACTGTTTATCAACGTAGTAAGATGTTATAGAGTCATTAATTGTATTCACTATGCTTTACTATCGTTCCAGTGACCTACCTATGTTGTGATTGCAAATTATAGCACCCCTAATTCCCTTCTCCCTTCCCACCAACCCTCCCCAACCCCTCCCCTTGGTAACCACTAGTCCCTTCTCGGCGTCCGTGATCTACTGCTTTTTCTGTTCCTTCTGTTTTGCTTTGTTTTTGTACACCACAAATGAGTGAAATCATTTGGTATTTGTCTTTCTCTACTTGGCTTATTTCACTTAGCATAATACCCTCTAGATCCATCCATTTTTTTTCAAATGGCAGGATTTCCTTTTCTTTCTACAGATGAATAGAATTGCATTGTGTATATGTACCACATCTTTATCCATTCATCTATTGATAGACATTTAGGTTGCTTCCATATCTTGGCTATTGTAAACAGTGCAGCAATAAACATACGGGTGCATATGTCTTTCAAGTAATTTATTCTTAAGCTTCCACTTCATACAGAAAAAGCTTTAGACTAAGGTATTATTTCTATTATAGACTCACTAATTATATAATCTTATTACCTCTGTTTGAAAGGAAATTTTAAGTAGATTGTTAAATGACTGTTAAAGATTTTGTTTATTTTGAGTGAATTCTTCATCTTTATAATCTTATGTTCATCAACCACTGAGGAATGTTTTCTTTAATTAACGAAAATATTTTAAATATGGATCTAATACATAAACTACTGGGTAATCAGTAACCTATACTTTGGACTCTTGAATCTAGTGATGTGCAATTTTGCTTAAAAGAATTTAATAGAACAACCTTGAACCTTTGAAAAGTTTCTGATAAGGAAGATCCAGTATTGATCATTACATTAAAATGATATCATGAGGAACTCTACTCAGTTTGTATATTCAGTCTTGGCAAAAGACCAGTGTTTACACTGGAGAGATGATGAGACAGTCTCTGTCAGCACTTGAATACTCTGTTTTGAAAATAACACAGGGACAGATGCCTTCTAAGGACCAAATGTACACCAAGACCAAGCCACAGTCAGGGAAATGCTATTTAGGATAGATTTAATTTGCAGGAGTAATTTTAAATGGTAAGCTTATTTCTGGTCATAACAGGCTGACTTCTGATAACAACTAAATGTATTGCAGTAGTACAGCTTTAAATACAATGATGTGATCATTTTAAACTTTACAATGACACCCCCTTAAAAGGAGACCCAAGAGACAATTTAACAATTTCTCCCAAACTACAAGAGTTCTGCAATAAGCAGAGGGACATTCCTAGTTTCTTTAACATGATGACCCTAATAAACAAAAAACCTCACGAATTATGGTTTCTACTTTTTGGATGTAATTATGAGGTAGCTTTACTTCTATTTAAACAATATATCTTAATATATATATATATATATACTACTTTAATGCCTAATAAATTTGTTATTTAAGTAAGGAAGCAAATAAATTTGGGTTAGGGAAGTCCTCTCCGAGTCTCAAGAGAGAAAATAGAAGAAATTAAAATGCTCATAATTACAATACAGTAGGATTGTTTATAACTGTGTCCAATACTTTAAAACTAAAAAACTGAGAAGGAAGTTCCAAACAATATTTTTAAATAGAACACACTTGGTATTGACTGACTTGTAATGTCTGTCCCTTTGATCACCACATCAGAGAACACGGCTTGGGGCTGGCTAAAGGACACCTAAAGACAGACTTTTAAAGACTCAAGTGATGTTTGTCGAGGAAATTAAACACCCAGCCAAAGGGCATCATAAATAAATTTGATCTCTCTTCATGGGGGTGCCCCTGAACAGGCCATTAGGAATCTTCTCTTTAATTCAACCCATTCTGACAGGAAACAAATTAAACCCGATTCCAGATAAAGTTGAGTCGACTGGAAGAAGAGCTTGGAGCTTGGAGATGAGGACTGAAACACTGCTCTGTCAGCCATCCAGTGGAGAGAAGGCTGTGGGAAAGTTCTTATGCGTGAATGTAAAATGATTCAATAGCAAAACTGAGCCAAGTCATTGAGAATCTATGTCATCCTTTATGTCAGAAGATAAAGAGGCATGGGCTAATAGTGGTGTCATGCCTTTCCTGTATTACATCCGTTTTCTTTGGAGACCTAAAAATGTAGGGATGCCCCTTGAATGATCCGTAGAGCAAATGAGTATTTTTCTTGTCCTTTTTTCCATTTGTCATGGACTGATAGCTTATAAAACGCAGTATCACTAAATTTAGTATATCACTAAAATAGGAAACAACCAAGCAAAGACACGTAATTTATAAGCCTTGTTTTTTTTATTAGTTATTCAACAGTTATAAAACTGCTCTGTAAATTACTCTGAAAATGTTTAAATACTGACTCCCATTTCCTGGACTTTTCTCTTTGCAGACTGACAAGGGCCTACAGGCCACACTTGATGTGTAACTAGTGTGGCAGACAGACTTTGTTTCAGACATGTGTTTAGATCCCATTCATCACTTATTATATGTGCAAATTGAGAAAGCTGTTTAACAATGATGTATAAGATGATAAAACAGAATCAGCATGTTTCCTAACCTTACTAGTATCATGTACAACACCTAATTTGTAAGTGTTAAAATATTAAGATATTTCTATTTTAAGTTTTTTGAGGAAGTTCTGTCCTGTTTTCTAAGGTGGCTGCACCAATTGACATTCCCACTAACAGTGTAGGAGGGTTCCCTTTTCTCTACAACCTCACCAACACTTGTTATTTCTTGTCTTTTAGGTAGTGGCCATCCTAACTGGTGTGAGGTGATAGCTCGTTGTGGTTTTGATTTGCCTTTCCCTGATGATTAGCAATGTGAACCTAGTAAATGTATTTCTAGGAATTTACTTGAAGAAAACAAAATCTCTCATTCAAAAAGATATATGCACCCCTATGCTTACTGCCACATTATTTATAATAGCCAGGATATGGAAGCAACCAAAGCATCTGTCAATAGATGAATGGATACAGAACATGTGGTATATATACACAATAGAATATTATTCAGCCATAAAAAATAAAGAAATCCTGCCATTGTGACAACCTGGGTGGACCTAGAAGGTATTATCCTAAGTGAAATAAGCCAGGTGGAGAAAAAACAAATACCATATGATTTTACTTATTTGTGGAATATAAATATAAGGCAAAATAAAGTAAAAAAACAGCAGTAGACTCATAAACACTGAGAAGTGACTGGTGGTTACCATGGGGGAGGGGTTCAGGGGGTAGGTGATGGGGATAAAGGAGCACAAAAATCTCAGTCACAATATAAGTTGATTAAGGGGATGGATGTGCAACATGGAGAATATAGCCGATGATTCTGTAACATCTTCCTATGTTAACAGATAGTATCTGCAACTCATTAGGGTGAGGATTTAATAAGGTGTGCAACTGCTGAACCACTGTGATGCACACTTGAAACCAGTGCAGTACTGTGTATCAACTATACTTCAATAAAAAAGTGCATTAGAAAAAAAATACTAAGATATCCCTGAATTCCTTTATTTGTTGCTGTGACCTGAAACTGTTACCAAAAGACAGAACTTCTCTAGTTTTCTCCATTTCTGTTTAGATATAATTTCAGTTCATCACAGATACCAATAAGGCCAAGGCTTGCTAATAACACATCCTAGGAAAGGTCAAAAGCCAAGAATAATGGTTTCTGGTTGGAAGATTGGAAAAACCCTCTAACTACAACCCACAGGAGTAACTACAATGAGCAACTTAAATTGTCAGATAATGTCTTAGGTGACCTCAGGCTGACCTGAGGGAGGGTAATGAGTAGTGGAGAACTCAATAAATATTGTAAAATGGCTTTTGGGAACAGTAACTTTCTGAGTTGACAACAGATTTGTCCACTGGGTAGAAACATAGATGATATGCTACTTCTTGTGCAATATCATTATTATTTCATGATCTCAAGCACACTATCTTCAAGTTTACTATCATACACACTTGATTACTCCCAGGACCTACAGTTTTCCAAATATTTTTAGCCATGAAACCTATTTTCAAGTGTAACCTTAAATGGAAGCCCACATATTAAATAGATGAAATCACAGTTGTGCTGGTTGAAGCTGGAGGAGGTGGAAGAATTAGAGCTTTGTCCATTTTGCCTCCCTGACTCAAAATGCCTAGGACATTTTGAACATCTTTGCACTAACATTCCACTGAATTCCATGGAAAGTACAAATGAATCAAATGAATGGTCAAATTGCTGAAAATAGCCAAGGGTCATTCCCATTTACAACTGGTAGGTGACCCCATAGCTTTCAGTTCTCCACTGAGACATCTCTAAGATGTTGCTAATCCCTGAACCTGCTTCACTTCAGTCCCTACCATTTGGCCCGGCACAAGACCATCTTCCCTCAGTCTCTTTTGTTTTTTCCCTTGTCTGTGTGAATTCTCCCCCAGTGTCTACTCTGCCACAAACTAGTACACTTTCTCATTCAAAAACCCATAACAAACTCAATTCAAGGGCTCTGCTGTATCACTGGAGCCTGTGGGGTACTACAGTGGACAAAGAAAGGGCAGGCAAATTGTCCATCCTTTGTCTCTTCTCTGTCTTAGCCTTCATCCTTATCTGGTCAGAGCGTCTAGTGTGCCATTCCTCCTGCCAATGATTGGACCTGTGAGTGTCAAGGGAATAAACATACTATTAACATAACTGGACTTGTATCTTTTTCTTTGGGGGATAAATTCTCTATAAAATTCTATGTCTATAGTTCCTCAGAGGATATACTACCACTACAGGTTCAGTTATGAATAAAGGCAAGGTTTACAGAAACCTCATATATTTAGGGATTTGATTGGATTTTTCTTTTTCTTTCTGAGTTTATGGCTTTTAGTATATAACTATAATAGCTCTTGTAACACAATTATCTCACTAATTCAGTTAGTGAAATCAAAACACAAGTTACACAAATGTTCCAGAAATATATAGATGACAGCTTCATTGCATGCATTCAGGATAAATTACCTTCAAGTGAATAACATCAATATAGTTCCTCTGTAAGTCATACCAGCATGTACAGCTTTACAAGACAGTAGGATCTAAGTCAATCTCATACTTATGTTTTAATCCCAAATGTTTAACCACTTACAATGACATGCTTTATAAACACATAGGAAACAAGACTCATATCCTTTATTAGATATTATCCTTAATAATTTCTGAACTTAATGACACATAAACAGAATTACTGCCAGTTTTACAAATAATTCTCTTACAGAGAATTGAAATATATCTCTTTTCTTTCTATTCAGAAAGAATAGAGTTTGGGAAGAAAAAGACAAATTCTATCTAGCCTCTGAGGGTTTGTTTTCATTTTACTATATATCAAACCCTTAATGTTTTGCATGGACTATTAATATGCTATATCAATTCTATAAATCCTATCTTTATAATTAACTTTCAAGAGAAAGTTTGGTCACAAACAAATGTAAAATATGACCAAATATGAAACCGTGAAAGACTGGGATTTCTAGAACTGTTCTACAGATAAACCTGCTAATACATATGCATTACTTACTGGAGATGAGAGAAACAATGTGACCCTAAGCCACAAAAGAACACCTATATTGCTGAGAAAGGCCAGAGACTATTCTGCAGCCTGTAGGTGCTGAATGGAAGAAGCTAATGAGATAAAGAGTGATTGTGACAAGCAATTATGTCACCTATGTGAACAGCTTAATTTTCTAAATTAGCCACTTGGATAATTATGACATCTCATTTGTCTTTTAATTCCATGAGCCCTGAAGTTTACCTTTGATTTTTTCCAATCAGATAAGAGGCTTTGATAAGCCAAGGGTCTATTATGTGTCTGAAAAATTCAGATTTCAGGCTGATTGGCCTTGCTGTTTGCTTGAGCCAGAGCAAACGTCTCTCTCCACAAGAGCTCTCCAAGCCTTGCTGTCCTTGTTTCTATTTGCAGTAGTGATGGAAAAATGGTGGTGGGAAGAGGGGAGGTGCCAAGCAAATTAATAGTGTCAACAGGAGTGAAGAGAAAAGTATTCAGCTACTTCAGAGGAAAGGGAAACTGTATCTTCAGCACATTAAAAATCACTTTAGCTGTATCCACTTTGCATACATGACCCCAAATTACCAAGCTAATCACAAATTATCCTGATATACTCATTGAAGTACTTTTAACATCTTCAGACACTATGTATTCTTGTTTTTATTGTATTAACTTACAATAAAAGAGCTGAAAAGAGGGATGCTTACAAAAGAGCCAGGGCCTGTATAAAGCTAGGTGTGTTAGAGAGACAGAGTACTTGAAAGAGGAATCCCAATGCCCAACTGGATTTCTGAAGCTGAGTACATATGAAATAAAGAAGAGTCCTGATTTAATTAATTTGCAGGAACTTCAGCAATCTCCTGGGCCTTGTGACCCCTTTTACTTGAATGTGTGTGTACTTGGCAGAGGGATTCCAGCAAGTACCAAACCAGATGAAAGAGTAAATAATTTACTTTATGACAAGAATATATTCCTATGTCCTTCAGAGACAAGGGTCTAAGATGAGTGTTCAGATCAGAGTGCAGTACCCGAAACACTTAGAGAACTCAGGAAAATTGTTTTACTACCTTATATTAAGGCAGGGTCATGGATAGTTTGTGCTAATAGGCAGGCTTAAGGAATCAAGAGATGGCTTGACTACTGATACACATACACACATACACAGTCATACACATGCACATATATATATTCCTATATTCCACCAGGGCCTGGCCTGACACCATCAATGAGTGAGTGACACTTCTACTGTCCACATATTCTGAAGGCTGTATGTTATCCATCCTCTTCCTTTCCTATTCAGGGCTGCCCTTCTGACTTATTTCAATATAATATCACCCAGAAAAAGAAAGTTTGCCTGCATATTCCTGGGCCTCCCATATCTTAGAATAAATATGAAATGGCTGAAACAGTGATTGCAAACTTGTTATACCACCTCCACCCCAAAAGATATCCAGGCATAGTTAGCCTTAACTGGGACTTCTTGGGAATCTCAGCAGTTGTCTGGAATCTTTCTGAGTCTTTGGACTGTGCCTAGATATTCTTGGGCTTATGCAGAACTCTGCACCTGTGACTACTCAGAATATAGGAAGTGTCTTGGTGTTTAAATCTGCAGCAATACATGGAAGGCTGGGAGTCATGACCAATGCTGAGATCAGAATGAGATACTCTGCTAGAAAAACAGGCAGGTACTAAAAGTCAGTTAAAAAAAAAAACAATCCATTCTCTCCCTTAAAGGGAGAGATTGAAAGAAAGTACTGAAACAGATTGTACTGAAAGCATTGAAAGAGATGGAAAGTAAGGCAGTATTTAAAGTAACTATAAAGCCTCTTTATAAATATATCTGCCAAACTTGTCATTAACTTATTTATCATTTCATTTTTTTAATGGTTGGAATATTTTTTATTAAGATACAATTTACATATAGAAAAATTCACTTTTAGTGTTATATAGTTCTGTGAGATTTGATAATGCAAACAGTTGTGTAACTACTGCTACAATCAAGATATAGAACAGTTCCATCAGCCCCAAAAGTTCCCTGTGCCCCTTTATAGTCAATCTCTTCCCTGACCCCAAGCCCCTAACAAACACTGATCTGTCTTTTGCTCCTGGAGTTTTGCTTCTTTCAGTATGCTATATAAATGGAAATCATACAGTATGTGACATTTTTGACTTGGCAGAAGGCACTTGAGATTCATCCGCGTTGTTGGGTGTATCAATCGTTCATTCCTTTCAATTGATGAGTATTATTCTGTTTTACCACTGAACCGCAGACTGAAGGTCATTTATGCACCAAAAGACATTCAGGCTGTTTGTAGTTTTTGATTACAAATAAAGCCACTGTAAGCATTCATGTGTTTGAATCAGGATTCATCAGAGAAATTCAGTTTCCAGATTCTCGGATTAGTGCCAACAATTTCACAGGTCCTCTTCCCACAGAAGTAATCATCCCAGCCCTTGATCTCAACCCTCCTTGAATACAGAACCCTCCAGGTCTCCAGGAAAGATTTCTTTTACTTCTTGCCCAAAACTTCTTAAATCCACATTAGATAAAGTCCCTATATCTTTTGTTTTCCCAGTACTTAAGTCTCCACATTTTAATTAATAAAGAAATATGAGCAAGTCTGTAATATTTGTTTATTGTCTTTGTTACATTTTTAAAAGAAACTCCTTTACTTGTTGAGGATGCCCACTGCTTGAGCTTGTCTTTTCTCCTTTTTACACTTGACATTTAAATGGGTGGCCCCAGGAAGAGACATTAGTTCTTACTTTGGTTTGGTGTATTTTAAATTTCCATTTAGGATGAACATTTTCCTGTTTTTTTCTGAAAATCACAAAATGACAGCAGAGAAAATGTCTACAAAGAGTGCTCATGGATAAATTGAGAGATTTTGAAGTTACAGGATACATATATTCTTTTCAGAGGTGACTCCAGCTTTAAGGAAAGGCAGCAATCCAATTAATAAACCATGTATATCAGGCTCTGGATAGTCACCTCCACAATCATTATTTTTTTTTTCAGAAAGCATGCACCACGGGTTTCCATTTGGAAAGCAGACCCTCTAGTTGTTCCAGTGCATTTGAAATGTCCCCCTTTCAGCAGCATATCCATTGCATCAGACAAGATAAGGCAAGGTTTTATTTTTGACGCTGGTTTTATTTTATTGGAGGGTAATGACTACCCATCCTTCTATGTATTTGGGATGGGGCTTTCAGGGGACAGTGGAAAATACTGAGAACTGTTAATTTTTTCATGAGATCATTTTTTTCCCTTGACATGCAATTTGATGCTTAACAATTTTTCTGAAAGTCAAAAGGAGTACTACGTTCCCTAATTTTCACAGGGCTATAAATAGCCCCTCACAAAGCATAATGTATAAAAGAGATAACACTCCTTTATGAAAGAATTTCCACTGAAAAGATAAAAGGAGGTCAGAACTCTTATGTGAGACATGTATTTTCAAGTATTCATAAAAATAGAAATCATCAGCAGTGGGAAAATTCTTCATGATAGACAGTCACACATAAGATATTGGAGCCAAAGCCATTTTCACAGGCGCCAACTGTAGTTTGAATGGAACACAGCCAAGAAGCGACTGCTGGGCATTTAGCTCGAGTGCCAAAAAAAGGGAAGAGTATGTACACACACACACAGACACACACACACACACACACACACACACACACACAGACACACACACACACACACATCCAGCTTGTAGAGGTATTTGCCAGAAACATTTTTCGGGCTTCTGCCATCTGGGTCCTGCAGCCATCAATCAGGTCCTGTCGTGACTCCAGCTGCTGAGTCCTGCTTCTAGAGGTGGAATTATGTGGGAAAAATGAAAGAGGAAAAATTAGGAGAGCGCCGACAGCAGCTGGAAGGATCAGCTAGACTGCATTTAGCTAACATCCAAACTCCAATTCATTTGTAATGACATTGATGCTCTGAAAACTTGAAGATGTCTGCTTGGCTTGAAAGTGATTAGACACGCATTTTTATTGTTTTTACTATTTAGAAATCGTCAGAGACGTATAGGGCAATTTACAAACATTAGAAAAAGACCAGGGCTTACAAATATATATATGTAGAGAACATATCATTAATTATTTTAAAAATCATTTTTCATCATGATATTGAGCCATTGTGTATCGAGTCCTTACCACGTGCCAGGCATCAAATAAGGTCTTTACATAAACTATTTTAAACCTTATGACATCCCATGAGAAAGGTATTCTCAGCAGCCTCTGTGTAGCAGTGAGTGAACTGACCTCACAGGGGTTAAGTGACTTGCTCAATACCCTACAACGTGTGTGAGATAGAAGTGAGATTCAACCATGTTGCATGATATCTTAGAATCTACACTCTAAGCCTCTGCTATACTGCCGTCCAATGCAACTGTGTGATGCCAGTCTTCCACAGCCTGAAAAGGTTCCTGTAACTTGCCAGCACACCGAATTTACAGTAAGAGGCTAATAGAACAGCAGAGCACAGGCAGTCATTCCTCTGGTGTTTCCCATGCAAATAAGTCTCTTCCACCCAATTCTGCATGAGATTGCTCTATTATACAGCCTTCTAGAGGGCGCACAGAAGTCAGATGCCTCCTCTGGATAATGATGATGACATTGCTCGGGCATCCCATATCCACGGGGCCACGTGTTGGGCCCCTGGGCAACTCATTTCTCATGGAGATAGCGAAACGCGGCTGCTCACTTCTTCCATCCTTATGAGGATGAGTGTTAGGGCTGGAATAAAGCTGAAAGTTAAGATTATTTCCTGCCAGCCAATGTTGATCTCGCTTTGCTTCCAGTGTCTGTGTCCTCTTGGTTGATTGCTTCTTGCCATACTCTCAGTTACTACACTGAACAAAATGGGGTGTGGGGGGGGAGAAGAAAAAACTGTGTAGGGTCAAATTCTTGTTCACCTCATCACTTGGTTCATTTCTTCTGCGCTCAGGACTCCTTTGTCATCAGGCAGAAAGGTAACAGGGCTGGGGGTGGGTAACCGGGCCTGAAGTAATTTTCAACCACAGGCAACCAGATTATTTTATACCAAAATGGTACTTTCTCAAAATCTCATCACTCATATCAGAAGTTTTTCTTTTAGTTTTACTGAAAAATAATTGACATATATCACTGTCTATGTTTAAGGCATATGCATGATGGTTTGATTTACGCATATTGTGAAGTGATTACAATAGGTTCAGCTAATATCCATCTTCTCATACAGAGACAATAAAAAGGAAAGAAAGAAGAAAAGAATAAAGGAAAAAGAATTTTCTCCTTGTGATGAGAACTCTCAGATGCACTCTCTTACCAACCTGCCTTCGTATCACACAGCAGGGTGAACTGTCATCGTCCTGCTGGCCATTACATCCCTGGTACTTATTTATGACTGGAACTTTGTACCTTTTGACCACCTCAGAAGCATATCTTAGGGAGTGATATTCTTATGCTTATGAAAACATTGTGTGCAGTTGAACTTGCTTAATCTATGATCATTTTGCCTCTCTGAAGATTCGAGGCAAGGGTATTAATGCCATTATAGTGTTAAAACGCATCAGTGATTTGATCATTTGAAATGCTTTAATAAAAATGAATTCTGTTAGCTGATTCTGATTACCCAGCACCAGACTTATAGGCTTTTAAGACATTTTCCAGTTGTCAGATATTTTTCTGTGAGACATTTAAAATATTTAGATTCCATTCTTTCTGGGTATTCCAAATATAGGAAACAGATATCTTAATAGCAGAAATATTAACAGGATTACTCTCTGGACCATCTTCCCTAATGGTGTTTGAAAATCAAATCATGTTCCTTGATTATATATCAAACGTTTTTGCTTGAAATGAAATAGTGGGTAGAGACCCAGAATTCACTTCTGTTAGGGTTAGGGGTTTGTTAAAGAAATATATTATTATGGCTAATTAGAGAGTAGAATGTGCCTCACATGAGTCACTCAAGGATTTCTTCAAGAGTAGTAACTATAAATAAAGGATACCTTGTGTGACATTAAAATCTGTATTAAATATGCGTTTATCATGTAGTCCTTCATCTGGTCAGCAAAACTCCTCATTTTCATACATGTACATGCACGCCACACACACACACACACACACACACACAGATTTACACAGTAAAGTATTAGGAATCCCTCAGGTGGAAAAAAAATAATTCTGATATATTAAGAAATTGATGCTTTCCATTACAGCTGTCTTTTTTACCCTGGGGCTTTTCTCCCATTTGAGCTAGACTATGAAGATCCAATTTCTGCAGAGGAGGCATTTGATACTCCAAAAAGAAGTCTTAGGCCATGGGTTGGAGGAAACCTTGCCCCAGCTCCATGCCCACCCCCAAGGGCATATACAAATTCATGGGACAGAGGGAAATGAGGGTGTTGGACTCAGAGAGCCACATAAAAGGGAGCAGAATCAGCAGAGAGAACGTCCTCCTCTCCCAAACCTCCCCTCAGACCAGGGAGGCCTTGGGACCAGGGCAGGCAGGCAGGGCCCTGTGCTCACCGTGCAATGTTGGGCTATTGCTATTGTTGCCTTAAAATTCCTTCTATCTGATGTGTTTTGCCAGCAAGGGCTGACAGGATAATGGAGTATGTGCTGTGGACTTGCAGCCGTGACTCACGCATCGCCCCCCTTCCTTCTGCCTCTCACCCACTGGGATGGGTTCCTGGACACCCATTCCTTCACTCCATGGTGCCCTGGGCTTCCCCTTCTCATCTCCCAACAACGTCCACTGTCTCTACCCACAGCAGGGGGCCTGGGAGTGGGTGTGGGTGTGGGTAGAGTCAGGGCCAGGTTGTGTGTGCCTGAAGGAGCCTCCAGGGTAGGGTATGGTGGTGGCTCTCCTGGCCCCAAGCTGGCAGCATTGTGTGCACTTGGCGGGCACTCTAAGCTGGCAAGCCCCTTACCCGTGCCCCATGAAGGCACTGAACCCCTATCAGCATGGAGGTGGCAACCCCGGGGACAGTGCATCCACTGTGGGTTGGAGCAGCAAGAGATCTCTCCTCCGGAAGGAGGGACTGAATCCCCCATCTCTGGCTGGACATGGCCTGTTGCATGTGGAGGAGGAGGGGTGCATGTGCACATGTGTGCCCCAAGTCTGAGCAAGCCTAAGCTGTGTTCTCCTCTGGAAGTTTAGCTAGGGAAAGATCTGTTTCCAAGATCCTTTCAGGGGTTGGTAGAATTCATCATCTTGTGATTAAAAGGCTGAGGTCCCTGTATTTTTGCTAGCTAGCTGTCAGCTGAGGACTGCTCAGCAACTAAAGGCGGCTTCAGTTCCTGCCAACAGTCCTCTCCATAGGCAGCTCTCCACATGGCTCTCTGCTAGGTCAAGGCCAGAGGAAGAATCTCCCTCCTCCATCCCGTCACCTTTGACATGTCCTGTTGGCTAGAAGCAAGTAACAGCTTAGCACCCACGGTCAACGGGAGAGGATCAGGATTATTGTAGCGTGACATGAGGAAGCAGAGATCACCAGCCACCTTGAATACTGCCTACCACGTCCAGCATATGGCTCCTTCCTTCAGCAAGCTTACATTTTAGCTGGGGAGACAAGATTAACACTTCTGAACCATTAGGACAACTAAATACTTTCATGACTTCTAGAAAGAAATCTCCTACCACCACCACCTCACTCCACCTTTCTTTTAATGATTCTGATAAGAATTAACCAGGGAGTAATTTTAAGCACTGGACCAATTTGTAGGCCAAAGGTAAGTAAATAAATAATTTAATCATTTGTGTTACAGATGGCTTTTGATAAATTAACCTCCCCTGGTGCAGCAGACTATTCTATTGTTATAAGTGAAAAGGGGAAAGGCTTCCTTCTTCCCTTTCCTTATGCCCAGGCCCATGGAGCCCTCCAAAGGAAGCTGGGTAGTGTGAGCCTCCTCTGCTTCTAGTCTGCAGCTGCTCCTTCCAAAACCCTGATGTAGCGTGCAGGCAGGAAGCAGAGACTGGGAGCCAGCTATCGCTAGAGAGAGTTCATCCGGCACTTGGTAGAGGCAGGTTTGGGACAAGTTCAGAATTCCCCTGCCAGGCTAGGAAGATGGCAGCATTTCAGAGATGTCATGCTAAGTGTCCCTGGCATGCAGGAATTTCCTGAGTGGTAAAGATTCTGGAGAGCAGGGAATGGCCTGCAATGTGGAAGAGAGGGAGTGGGGACATACAAGGAAGGAGAAGTTCACATTAAGAGTCTCAGACTTTGCATCACAATCTAACCTGGACCCCTGTAAAGACTAGAATGATTCCCAGTAGCTTCAGCGTGCCTCTGAGGTGGGATGGCTCAACCACCTAAACTCACTGAACAGAGAAGACGTTTACAGAGGCAAATCCTGTGGTGTATAGGCTACTTAATCAAATTACTGCACTATAATAAAAAAAATTAAATAGAGAACATCTATGATTAATAGAACAGAGGGTTTTGAAACCCCTTGAGGTCAGAAAATGATTGTTTAGGCAAAAATTGGAATAACACTTAGTTTTTCCAGAACACCTTCTATTTCTATTGATAACTTAGTTAAGTGACTTGTCCAAAATTCACTCCATGGTCGGTAATTTGTAGACAGGGTCCTGGAATGTTTTATAGGAAATTAATTTAAAAATGTATGATCCAGCTATAATTTGTATCTTGCCACAGGGAAGATGCTAGGCAGACTCTGAGATAAAACCAAGTGGAAAATGATGGTACATATAAGGTAGGCCATGTTATAGCATTAAATGTTTTAGGCAGATATCTCCATCTCGTTTTACCCACAGAAAAACCAGCACAATGACATTAAATTATACCAACATCCTCTGGAATTCTTAATCTTGTTCTATGCATATTGGGGGTCAAATTTTCATTCAGTAGCCTCTGGTAAATTTTCTTCTACCACAGACTGTTTCTTACTCTTCTTCATCAAATAATTATTGAGTAATTTTTATGGGCAAAGCACTGTGCTATGTAATAGAAAAATGCAGTGAATGACAAATGTGAATGGATTGTGCCCCTTTGCAACTTACATTCTAGAAACTTTTTGTTTGGCAGTCATCCTTCTGTCAAGTCTTGTGTGATGGAATGTATAAATGAGACAGTCTGCTCATATTCCAACCATAAGCACACACCTTTTCATTCAGGAGTTTGTGTAATGATTTTTCCTAAGGTCAATTACTAAATCTAAAAACTTACTGATCTTGTTTTACACCATTGTGATTTTCCTTATGCGTCCCCCACTCTCTTTTGCAGGGCTGAATCAAGCATGATTTTCTTTTTATTCATATTTTTGTTTCATTGTTACTCTCTTAATATAAACCTCTTTGATCGCTATCAACTGTGAAAAGTGTTCCTGGCTAAACACAATAGATGTACCTCTGAAGCATTGCATGCAAATTGAATTTTTGTAAATTGAATCACATTTATACTTGGACTATCATTTCAGAGGTATATTACATAATAACATACAGTGCTATGGAATATGAAATGGTCAAAAACAATTTCTGATGCCCACTTGGAATTATTAAATGAGTATGCCTATATCTTTTCACTTTGTATAGATAATACAAGCTCTGATCAATGAAAGGAACATAGAAAAAAATCCACTGTCTAACATTTCACCTGAGTATTGAATATTTTTCTGGAAACCCTACCTGCATTTTAAACTTAGGAAGCTGAATTCACATTGGTGCTTTTCTCTGACTGGTTGGTTCACTTATTTCACTCACAGGGAGCAGAGTTGGAGCCCGACTTCTCCACAGTTTAAAATTTTGCCATTAGGTTATTCTGATAGTTTGGGATATCATCTGGAATACTTAATACACTTCTGATCTTGTCTGACACTTTGGAAGTGTTTCTGTTTTCTCTTTTCAACATGAGTCAATGTAGTTCAGGGTGTAAATCCTACTGAAAATTTCAAAAAGGAGAGGGATATAGGTATAAAATAGAACTGACTTTCGCTGAGTGTTTTCTGTGTCAAGTCCAAAGCCCGGTACTCTAGATACATCATTTCTCATTTCATCCTATATTAATGCTAGGAAGAATATTAATGTATCTCTTTGACTGTTGAGGAAACTGGTAACATGCCTGAAGACACACAATAAATGCAGTGTGATATAGGGGAAGGATGGAAATTGGGAATCAATCAGATATTGAATTTAATACCTACATGGCACTGGGAAAGAGGTTTAACCTCAATAAGCCTTAGCTTCTCCAGCTATAGAAAAGGACTAACACTACTTCCTTCTAGATTCATTGTGAAGATAATAATATATGCACAATATGTAGCATATGATCAATAAATTACAGGGGTAGTTATATACTGAACTCAAGCCCAAGTCCAAACTCACAAACTCACAAACTCACAGCTTTTTTTCCAGGGCCCCATCCCTAGAAAGCAGTGGCCTAGCTAAGGAAACCTAGAAACATAATAATCCCCCACAGAATGGTATTCTTGGAAAAAAAAAAACATGAAAAACCAGGGTATCTCTGCTTTTTTTTTTTATTTCTAGATTTCCCTAACATCAGTCAGCAAAAAAACCAGCAAGGCAAGAGCTCTGAACAAGCTGAATTCTAATCCTGACTCTGATGGGAGCTGCATGACCTTGGGTGAGTCATTTAATCCTCTGGGCACCTGCTCCTTCCATTAAAATAGCAAAGCTGGATGAGATAACCTCTAAATGCCTTCCAGCTCTAAAAGTTTGTGATTCTCATCTGCCCAGGACCTGGGAGGCAAATCCCAAGTCTTTGTGTGACTCTTTTCTGTAATAAGTCTGTCAGGCAGAAACTATACCTAGAGAAGTGAATGATCAGTTGATCATTTAAAAGCCCGTTTCCTTGTTCTCTGTTCCAGTTTATCAGGAATCTTGTCATTGAACCACACATGTAAGCTGGAGCCAGAAAAAGTACCTACAATAGACCTGGTTTCAGCCAAGAAACCAACCGAAGAAGTTGATGATGAGAGATAACTGCTGGTCTGCATGTATTGTAGACCGTGTAACTTTCCTTGTCAAATTAAAAATTGAAAAGGCTCTTTGAACAAGAGCAGCTTTTCTGTAACTTCAGTATCTGCCATCTGCAAACAAAATTAACCAGCTGAAGGCCATTCAATAAAACACTCATCCTCTGTTGCATTTTATCA
Source organism: Smutsia gigantea (assembly GCA_032199065.1). Classification (NCBI taxonomy): domain Eukaryota; kingdom Metazoa; phylum Chordata; class Mammalia; order Pholidota; family Manidae; genus Smutsia; species Smutsia gigantea. Next base: position 5,723 of record JAVSCE010008541.1, on the reverse strand, counting down.
GGTCCACAAATCTGTGTCTTAATAGATATAAGGCTGTATCAGCATCAGCCAGTGCTTAAAACTCATGGCCCAGTGCTCTCTTCGAACGGACCCTTACAGTGGTTAAACCTGAAAGGTAAGATATAATTTATTAAAACTATCTTGGCTCCCAATTAGTTCTCCTGGTTTATATTTTTTCAATCTATATCTTTAAGAAAATATGACTCAACAGGCAAGTAAATAAATAGTAATTGAGTATCTGCTATTTGCCAGGCTCTTAGGTAGGCATTAAGGACAGAGCAAAGTTAAAGAATTTTTAAATGAACAAAACATGATATCTGCCTTAAAGAAGCTAATGGAGTAATAATTTCCCTAACTATAAAATATTTTTGAGCCCTAACACTCAAACATGGGATCTCTGCTAAAAAAAAAAAAATTTTAAGGTTTGAAATGAATTTTCCCTACAGATGGTGGAAGCTCAGCTTATAGGGAGTGATGCTGAGTGGAGTGAGAGAAGAAAGAACAGTCCCTCCTAATTCTCTATCCCCACCTGTCAAATTTGATGACTCTTTCCATATTTCTTTGGATTTTGTGATCCCAATCAGGGCATAGAGCAGGGCATGCAACAAGTGGGCTGGCAAAGTTGGCACTTAGTAATGCTATCTTTTGAGATGCCTTTCACCTCATTCTAATTTATATGTATGAGGATAGATAAAAGATTAAGAAAGTCTTGTTCAAAGTGGGACTGCATCAAACTAAAAAGCTTCTGTACAACACAGGACACCATCAGTAGAACAAAAAGGCATCCTACAGTACGGGAGAATATAATCATAAATGACAGATCTGATAAGGGGTTAACATCCAAAATACATTAAGAGCTCATATGCCTCAACACCCAAAAAGCAAATAACCCAATTAAAAAATGGGTAGAGGATATGAATAGACAATTCTCCAAAGAAGAGATTCAGATGGCCAACAGACACATGAAAAGATGCTCCACACTGATAATTATCAGGGAAATGCAAATTAAAACCAAAATAACATACCACCTCACACCCATTAGGATGCCCAACATCCAAAAGACAAGGAATTCCACTCCTAGGAATTTAACTGAAGAAAACAAGATCACAGATTCAAAAGACATAAGCACCCTGAAGTTTCTCACAGCACTAGTTACAATAGCCAAGAAATGGAAGCAACCTAAGTGTCCATCAGTAGATGAATGGATAAAGAAGAGGTGGTACATAGACACAATGGAATATTATTCAGCCATAAGAAGAAAACAAATCCTACCATTTGCAACAACATGGATGGAGCTGGAGGGTATTATGCTCAGTGAAATAAGCCAGGCAAAGACAAGTACCAAATGATTTCATTCATTTGTGGAGTATAACAACAAAGCAAAACTGAGGGAACAAAACAACAGCAGACTCACAGACTCCAAGGGACTAGCCGTTACCAAAGGGAAGGGGGAGGGGAGGGCAGGTGGGGAGGGAGGTGGAAGGGGATTGAGAAGCACTATGATTAGCACACAATGTAGGGGTGTCATGGGGATGGCAGTACGGCACAGAGAAGACTAGTGACTTTATAGCATTTTCCTATGCTGATGGACAGTGACTGCAATGGGGTGCGGGGTAGCGGACTTGATAATATGGGTGAATGTTGTAACCACGATGTTGTTCATGTGAAACCTTCATAAGGTTTGTACATCAATGATAACTTAATAAAAATAAAAACAAAGTCTTGTTCAGCGACCATGTGACTCACAGCATGACTTTTGCTATAATCAAGAGATGGGGGAAGGGAGGAGCAAGTAGGAGAGGTGGGAAATTGTTTCTCTCTCCGTAGTTACTCTCTTGGTCATAAGGAGAGAATTAGGCTATGACAGTTTATGATCTGATTTGATGATGAAACTTTAATTTAAAGGCTGATATCTGCATGTTGAGATTTGTGGTATTGAAGATTCTACTCCAAGCATATTATCTTACTGATTCACAGTTTATAATCAGAACCCTGATTAAATTGTAGATATGTTTTCTTTATACATTATTATTGATACACATACACAAATCATACACAGGATGCATATTTTACTTATCCATATTACATGCAATGAAGAGAATGGATGCTGGCTTATACTGAATATATAATTCATAAGCTTTTAATATTACTTCTCAAAAGGTTTGAAAAAATCAGAACCTTATTATGCTCTGCATTTTGAACTTGCTGAAGACAACACTGTAATTTTTTTTCTATGAAATGTGGGAAAGAAATACGAACCTTTAATGAGTCTCCACAGGGAAAATACTTGGTTGTCAGCATCTTGCTGCCTCCCTTCTTGCCCCCGCCACCAGTACCGTCCTGACTCAGGGCCCTGTGGCCTCTGCAGTCATTCCCTGTCTTCTCCCTACTAATTCCTCCCTCCCACACTTGCCAGATTCACAGTCATAAAATTCCACATTCTTCATAACCTTCACCTTCAGAATCTTTGGTGTCTCCCCAGTGCTTGCAAGACACAACTTAAACACCTGAATTTCATACTCAAAGCTCAGCTAACTGGCTCCAGCATACCGATGTAGGCTTGCTTTGGTCCAGTAAAGCTGGGACTTCACCATGGAGCCTTTGTCGACACCTTTTTCCTGCCTAGAGTGCCCTTTCTCTCATTTGTCATCCTCAATGCCCTACCCATTCTTCAAGGTTTTTTCCACAACTCCCTCCTAAATCTCTCTAGCCAACAGGAATCTCATAGCCTGCGTTCCACCATAGTCAGGTGAAAAGCCATCCTCTCCTGCAGCCTCACCTCTCTTGCATTTCTATTTAACTTCTGTTATCTGGTTTATGTCTTGCTTCTGATGGGGTCAGGGACTGTAAAATTATACTCTTTCCTAATCTCCAGGGATCTGGGAAAATAGGAGCTTTGTTGATTTTGTGTGTTTTTAAATTTTTTTTATCTTAATGATTCTATAAAGGAGCCAGTTGATCCATTGTCAGGAAGACTCTGAGAATGTTTAGTTAAGAAGAAGAGTAACGCTAACAGTCCTCAGAAAGTCAAAGTGGGCAGTTTTTTGTGATGCTGACAATTGGTTTGGATATACTTAGTCAGTCATTTAACTCCTAGAGCAGGTAAGACTTACGTATTATTTGCCCTTATTGGGGACACAATGGAAGTGGTAGTAGCTTTTTATATTACCACTTTTCCTGGTGGTATCAATTTCCATCAGTCTCCAAAGGAGAGTTGTCCTGTTGGAGGAAAAAGAGAAAAACTCTTGTGAGGTCAAGTGTAAATGAGACCTGTAGAGTTCTTTAACAAAGTAACACTAAGAATTCCAGGGTTGGCAATGGATGGGGAAAAATGGCCAAGTAGGGAGGGGCAAATAAACTCAATGGTCCTAAAATTCAGAGATTCCCACTCTCTTGGGAAATGTCTTTAATGATTATTGCTTCCACCAACACAATGGCCTCAGGGGTACTGCTCCCCTTTAAAGCTCCAGCTCTAAGATAAACCATTCTTCCCTCCATCCATCACGTCCTTTTCTGTGAAGTTGAAAGATGTCCATGTGGGCAGGAACCACCGAGCCACGCCTGTGAATTCTTGCCTCACAGGTTTTTCTTCCCTTTCATGGTCATTACTGGTCCCACCAAGGGTAAAGGCATGCGCCAACTTCCTTACACTACCTGTCCAGGAATTCTGAGAAGTGTCCAGAGATAGACACATGCTGAAGGACAGAAGGTGTGGCTCCTTCTAGCATTTGAGGAAACTGGCTCCTCACATATGGAATAAGAGTTAACTTTAATACAATTAATCAGGATGACCATCTCAAGTCATATTTTTACAAGGGAGAAGGGAACAGACTTTTCCTCATTCTTCCTACATAGAATTCTTGATGTTCATTTTAGTCTTTTGAGTATCTTTTCCCTAACAAAGTAGACTACGCAGTTTGGATAGGAAGGACACAACAAGAGGATTTTTAAAAAAGAAGTCCTGGTTTCTGTACCTTTTAGAGATAAATTACATTTGAGTAAGTTATAATAAGGCTGGAAAAGGAGAAGTATTAGTCTTGAAAGGAAAACTTCAAAAATAGACATATGTATATAGTTGTTTGCTACACAAAATGAATATTTTCCTTATAAAAGATATTGATGTGCAATGAAAGTATTGTCAAGCATTGGTGCCTGTGAGCACACCTAGCAACGCAGTAGGCACTCAATAATTCTTTGCTGAGTACATGAGAGTATTAGACAACAGGGATATAGAGCCAACATCATAATAATGGCTACCATTTTTGGATTTAGCATGCTATTGATTCTCTCTCTGTTACCTGTAATCCTTACAAGATTAGAAATAATAGGATTATCGCTCCTATTCTTTCAGGTGAGGAAACAGAGGTTTTAGTGAGGCTAAGCAACTTGGTTGAGGTCACATAGCTACTGAATGGTTGAGTCAGTGTTAGATTTTAGAGGTCTTAGTAAACACTTGCCTTTTTTTCCTACCACACCAATGCTGCAGGGGGAAAAAATAACACCTCCAGTTGGAAGATGCAGATTCCTTTCTGTAACAAATTTCTTCTGCCAATTTGATCCTTGCCATGCCAACCTCCCACCTTGCTCCTTTCCATGATATCACTCGTGTCAGAGTATCTTAAGAGAGTCTCTGAGCTTGATTAGCTCAACACTTCAGACAGTCTCTGAGAGGCTTCTAGATTCAAAGGGGCCACAGCTAAATATCTAGATGCAGAAGTATTTGGAAATCAGTGACAAAGCTGCTAAGGGCTTAGATGAAGCTTGTAGGAAGTGTTTGACTTAGAAGTGCAGGTCTTAGGGTTTGCATTAGTTAGGATACTTTTGACTGCAAGTAATAGGAAAACAGAATGGAAATTTGTGTCACAAGAGAGGAAATTAAAAAGTAGAGTAAGTTCCAGGTACATTGGACACAGCTATCCAATGCTTTCACCAGGGGCCTATTTCTTTTTTTTTTTTTAAGTTATTACAGTACTATTAACTATATTCCCTATGCTGTACTTTTCATCCCCATGATATTTTATAAATGGAAGTTTGTGCCTCTTTATCTCCTTCACCTATTTTGCTCCCCTCCACCAGTTTATTCTCTGTATTTATGAGTATTTGTTTTATTTGTTTATTTGTTCATTTGTTTTTTAGATTCCACATATAATTGAAATCATACGGTATTTGTCTTTGTGTGACTTATTTCACTTTTATACCCTTTAGGCCCTTAAATGTTGTTGCAAATGGCAAGATTTCCTTCTTTTTTATGGCTGAGTAATATCCATTGAATATACGTACCAGATCTTCCTTGTCCATTCATCTATTGATGGACACTTAGGTTGCTCCCATGTCTTGACTCTTGTAAATATGCTGCAGTAAACAGTGGTGCATATATTTTTTTGAATTTGTGTTTTTGCTTTCTTTGGATAAATACCCAGAAGTAGAATTGCTGGGTTGTATGATATTTCTATTTATAATTTTTTGAGGACCCTCCAGACTATTTTTCATAGTGGTGGCACTATTTTATATTCCCGCAAACAGTGCACAGGGGTTCCTTTTTCTCCACATTTTCACCAGCACTTGTTATTTCTTGTCTTTTTAATACTAGCCATTCCAACTGGTGTGAGGTAATATCTCATTGTGATTTTGATATGCATTTCCCTGATGGTGACTGACAATGAGCATGTTTTCATGTATCTGTTGGCTATCTGTGTGTCTTCTTTGGAAAAATATCTGTTAAG
>JAVSCE010008540.1:0-61570 GCA_032199065.1 Smutsia gigantea | reverse complement strand
TTTGTTCTTTTTGTTGATGTGGGTGATGTTGATGGATTTTAGAATGTTGTACCATCCTTTGCATCCCTGGGATGAATCCCACTTGATCATGGTGTATGATCCTCTTGATGTATTTTTGAATTCGGTTTGCTAATATTTTGTTGAGTATTTTGCATCTACGTTCATCAGGGATATTGGTCTGTAATTTTCTTTTTTGGTGAGGTCTTTGCCTGGTTTTGGTATTAGAGTGATGCTGGCTTCATAGAATGAGTTTGGAAGTATTTCTTCCTCTTCTATTTTTTGGAAAACTTTAAGGAGAATCGGTGTTATTTCTTCTCTATATGTCTGGTAGAATTGTGAGGTGAATCCATCAGGCCCAGGGGTTTTGTTCTTGGGTAGTTTTTTGATTACCAAATCGATTTCGTCACTGGTGATTGTCTGTTTAGTTTTTCTGTTTCTTGCTTGGTCAGTCTTCGAAGGTTGTATTTTTCTAAGAAGTTGTCCATTTCTTCTATGTTTTCCAGCTTGTTAGCATATAGATTCTCATAATATTCTCTTATGATTCTTTGTATTTCTGTGGGGTCTGTCGTGATTTTTCCTTTCATTTCTGATTGTGTTTATGTGTGTAGATTCTCTTTTTCTCTTAATGAGTCTGGCTAGGGGTTTATCTATTTTGTTTATTTTTTCAAAGAAGCAGCTCTTGGTTTTATTGATTTTTTCTATTGAGCTTATTCTTTTCTCAATTTTATTTATTTTTCCTCTAATCTTTATGTCCCTCCTTCTGGTGACTTTGGGCCTCATTTGTTCTTCTTTTTCCAATTTCAGTAATTGTGTCTTTAGATTATTCATTTGGGAATGTTCTTCCTTCTTTAAATAGGCCTGGATTGCAATATACTTTTCCTCTTAGAACTGCCTTTGCTGCGTCCCACAGAAGTTGTGGCTTTGTGTTGTTGTTGTCATTAGTCTCCATATATTCTTTGATTTCTGTTTTGATTTGGTCGTTAACCCATAGATTAATTAGGAGAATGTTGTTAAGTCTCCATGTATTTGTGAGCCTTTTTGATTTCTTTCAAAATTTATTTCTAGTTTTATACCTTTGTGATCTGAGAAGTTGGTTGGTAGAATTTCAATATTTTTGAATTTACTGAGGTCCTTTTTGTGGCCTAGTATGTGGTCTATTCTGGAAAATGTTCCATGTGCACTTGAGAAGAATGTGTAACCTGTTGCTTTGGGTGTAGAGCTCAGATGTTCATAGGTCCATCTGTTCTAGTGTGTTGTTATGCCCTGTGTCTTTACTTATTTTCTGTCTGGTTGATCTGTCCTTGAGTGAGTGGTGTTGAAGTCTCCTGAATGCATTGCTGTCTATTTCCTCCTTTAATTCTGTTAGTATTTGTCTCACATAAAGCTACTTCCTGTGTTGGGTGGATATATATTTATAATGGTTATATCTTCTTGTTGGACTGACCTCTCTTTATCATTATGTAATGTCCTTTCTTATCTTTTTGCTACTTTCTTCGCTTTGAAGTCTATTTTTGTTCGATACAAGTACTGGCAAACAATTCGCTTTTTCTCTTGTTGTTTGCATGAAATATCTTTTTCCATCCCTTCACTTTTAGTCTGTGTATATCTTTGGATTTGAGGTGAGTTTCTTGTAGGCACCGTATAGATGGGTCTTGCTTTTTTATCCATTCTGTTACTCTGTGTCTTTTGATTGGTGATTCAGTCCATTTACATTTAGGGTGATTATTGATAGGTATGTACTTATTGCCATTGCTGGCTTTAGATTCGTGGTTACCAAGGGTTCAAGGGTTGCTTCTTTACTATCTAACAATCTAACTTAACTTTCTTGTTAAGTTGTTGTAAACACAGTCTGATGTTTCTTATTTCTCTCCCTTCTTATTCCTTCTCCTCCATTCTTTCTATAATAGGTGTTTTATTCTTTGCCTTTACTTGGTATTTGGATGGTCTGCTTTCTTTGCTATGATTTTTTTTTTCTCTGGTGACATCTTTTTAGCCTTAGGGGTGCTTCCCTCTAGAGCAGTCCATTTAAGATATCCTGTAGTGGTGGTTTATGAGAGGGAAACTCTGTCAACTTTCGTTTGTCTGGAAATTGTTTAATCCCTCCATCATATTTCAATGATAATCGTGCTGGATACAATATTCTTGGTTCGAGGCCCTTCTGTTTCACAACGTTAAATATATCATGCCATTCTCTTCTGGCCTGTAAGGTTTCTGTTGAGAAGTCTGATGATAGTCTGATGGGTTTTCCTTTGTAGGTGATCTTTTTTCTCTCTCTAGCTGCCTTTACTACCCTGTCTTTATCTTTGCCATCTTAATTATTATGTGTCTTGGTGTTGTCTTCCTTAACCTTTCTTTGTGTTGGGAGATTCTATGAGCTTGGTGGACTGCTAGGACTACTTCCTTCCGCAGCGAGGGAAAGTTTTCAGCAATTATTTCTTCAAAGATACTTTCTATCCCTTTTTCTCTCTCTTCTTCCTCTGGTACTCCTATAATGCGAATATTGTTCCGTTTGGATTGGTCACAGTTCTCTTAATATTCTTTCATTCCTAGAAATCCTTTTATCTCTCTCTGCCTCAGCTGCCCTGTACTCCTGTTCTCTGTTTTCTATTCCATTAACAGTCTCTTGCATCTCATCCATTCTCCTGTTAAGCCCGTCAATCGCTTGTCTGATTTCTGCATTGTCTTTCCTCAGTTCCCTCACCTCCTCCCTGAGCTCTTGCACATTTCTCTGTAGGTCCATCAGCATGGTTATGACTTTTATTCTGAATTCTTTTTCAGGGAGGCTGTGCATTTCCATCCCTTCAGACTCCGTCTCTGGGGTTGTCTGGTTGATTTGGTCTGAACCATATTCCTCTGTCTTTTCATGGCTGTATAATTGGTCACTGATAGTTGCCACGTATGTCAGCTGGGCTCTTTAAGACTTTAAAAAGAGAAAAAAAAAGAAAAAAGAAAAAAAGAAAGAAAGAAAAAAAGAAAGAAAAAGAAAAACAAAACAAAACAAAAAAAAACAAAAAAAAAAGCCCACCGGACGTAGATTCTGTGGGAATGCTCTAGGTGGCGCTATTGCCCCACTATTCCACAGCTGTGACTGTGCCGCTCCGCAGGGCCCTTTATCGCTCTGGCAGGGGTGGGAACGAATAGGAGTCTGTTGATCTCAGTGGGAAGTGTTAAGTATGGCTACGCTTCCTCAGTCGCCAGCTAAGGCCTCTGAAACTCCCCAGGACTCCCAGCCTGCTGGGCTGAGTGTGCTGGGGCGATCCGGCTCCTCCGCTGGGCTCCTGTCTCTTTAAGACCGCTGAGGAAAGCGCGCACTTTTTTTTTCCTTCCCGGAGCCGGCTGCAAGCACCCTGGCGCGTTCCCCGCTCAGATCCTGCCCCTCTGTCTCTCCAATCTCCGCTGCACTGCGCAATGTGGGTCAGCGCTCCCCGCGCAGATCACCGGGGCTGGCTACTTCGCGGGGTGTACTTCCACTCCCTCCGGCTCTGAATCCTCTCCTCCCGCCGGTGCGCTGGGGTGGGGGAGGGCTCGGGTCCCGCCGGGTCGCGGCTCCGTATCTTACCCGCCTCTTGGGGTGCCGAGTCCTCTCGGGTGTAGCTGCACGCTGTGCGCTTTCCTGTGTATTCTCGTCTCTCTTTTAGGAATAGATGTATTTTCTGTGTTTTCGTAGATAAATATAGTGTTGGGAGGAGATTTCTGCCGCCCTGCTCACACCGCCATCTTCCCGGAAGTCCCTTCAGGTTGGCTCTTAAGTTCTTTGGACACAGACCTGCTAATCTTTGTTAGCTACCTTGCTATTTAAGATGATAAGATGTTCTAGCCACATCTTGTATATTTCTTGTCCCAGACCTGTTATCAGCCATTTCTTAAAGAAGCCCTGGCTGTTTTCTTACTTTGTTTTTCAATTTGAATTTGTATTTCAGAATCGTAGTCTGGGTGCTGGGGATGCTCATAGCTATTGGATTGATCCTTCCAGAATCCTAGTTCTCAAAGACACAAGGGATGGTGGAATTAGAATATCCCCAGTTAATTATTTACTTGTTCTACATTATATATACAACAGTCTGAGAATGACTATTATTCAATTTTGAAAAGAATGAAACATTTTTTGTGTATGTTCTCTTCATTCTCCTCCAATTTTTTTTTTTTTTTTTTGCTATTATTAATATACAATTACATGAGCAACATTATGGTTACTAGACTCCCCCGTATTATCAATTCCCCACCACATACCCCATTGCAGTCACTGTCCGTCAGCATAGAAGGATGTTATACAATCACTACTTGTCTTCTCTGTGTTATACTGCCTTCCCCATATCCCCCCACCCCATCCCCACACCCGCTACATTATGTGTGCTAATTGTAATAGCCCTTTTTCCCCTTTATCCCTCCCTTCCCACCCATCTTCCCCAGTCCCTTTCCCTTTGGTAACTGTTAGTCCATTCTTGGGTTCTGTGAGTCTGCTTCTGTTGTGTTCCTTCAGTTTTTTCTTTGTTCTTATACTACACACATGAGTGAAATCATTTGGTACTTGTCTTTCTCCGCCTGGCTTATTTCACTGAGCATAATACCCTCTAGCTCCATGCATGTTGTTGCAAATGGTAGGATTTGTTTTCTTTTTATGGCTGAATAATATTCCATTGTGTATATATACCACATCTTCTTTATCCATTCATCTACTGATGGACACTTAGGTTGCTTCCATTTCTTGGCTATTGTAAATAGTGCTGCGATAAACATAGGGGCGCATCTGTCTTTTTCAAACTGGGCTGCTGCATTCTTAGGGTAAATTCCTAGGAGTGGATCTCCAATTTTTAAAATAACTATACTGTATGTGATCTGATCATGTAGCCATTATATAGTATATTCTCTCCCTTTGACCCCATTTATTTTGGGAGAGTATTAAGTGTGCATATATGTATTGTAGTAAAATACACATAACATAAAATTTACCATTTAAATAATTAAAAATATTTAATTCAGTGGCATTTAGTACATTCACATTGTTGTGCGGCCATAACTACTATCTAGTTTTGGAACATCTTCACCCCAAAAGGAAACTGTACCCATGAATCATCCCCCATTCCCACTCTCCCAGCCCCCAGCAACAGCTAATCTGCTTTCTGTCACTATGGATTTGCCTGTTCTGAATATTTCAAATAAATGTAATAATAGAACATGTGGACTTTGTGTCTGTCTTCTGTCGCTTGGTGTAGTGTTTTCAAGGTTCATCCCTGTTGTGGTATGTTTCAGTACTTCATTCCTTTTGAACCCTGAGTAATATTCCAGTGTACGGATAATACCACCTTTTGTTTTCCATTTGTCAGTTGACATTTGGGTTGTTTCCACCTTTTGGCTATTATGAATATTGTTGCTGTGAACATTCATCTACATTTGTTTGAACATCTGTTTTCAGTTATTTTGGGTAACTACCCAGGAATAGAATTGCTGAGCTGTTTGGTAATTTTTTTAACTTTTTGAGGGACCACCAAACTCTTCCACAGCAGCTGCACCATTTTACATTCCTACCAGCAATGGATAAGGGTTCCAATTTCTCTGCACCCTTGCTAATACTAGTTATTTTTCTTTTTTTTTTAATTATAGACAGCCATCTTTGTATTTGTATGATACCATATTGTGGTTTTGACTTGGATTTCCCTAATGGTTAATGATGCTGAGTATCTTTTCATGTGCATGTTGGTCATTTGTGTATCTTATGTAAAATGTCTGTTGGAGTCTTTTGCCCATTTTTCACCTGGAGGGTCTTCTTGCTGTTGAGTTGTAAGCATTCTTTATATATTATGGATAGGAGACTTTATCAGAAACATGAATGACAAATCATTTCTCCCATTCTTTATGATGTCTTCAATTTCTTGATGCTGTCCTTTGCTATACAAAGATTTTTAATTTTGACGAAGCCCAGTGTATCTATTTTTTCTTTTGTAACTTGTGCCTTTGATATCTTATTTAAAAAAACACTGCCAGATCTACAGTCAAAGATTTACCCCATGTTTTCTTCCAAGAGCTTTATCATTTTAGCTCTACCACTTAGTCTTTGATCTCTTGAGTTAATTTTTGTGCATGGTGTGAATAAGGATTCAACTTCATTATTTTGCACGTGTATATAGTTCCAGCACCATTTGCTGAACAGACTATTCTTTCCTTATTGGATAATGTTGGCACACTTGTCAAAAATCAGTTGTCCATAGATCTGTGGTTTTAATTTTGGACTCTCAGTTATATTCCACTGATGTATGTCTGCCTTTATGCCTGTGCCAAATTGTTTTTATTACTGTAGCTTGTAGTAAGTTTTGAAATTGGGAAATGTATGTCCTACAACTTTGTTCTTCTTTATCAATATTGGTTTGGCTACTTGGTTTGGTCCCTTGCAATTCCGTATGAATTTTAGCATCAGCTTTTCCATACCTGCAAAAAAAAGTCTGTTTATCTCCATTGTAATCTTTATTTCCTCCCTTCTGCTAGCTTTTGGTTTTTCTTTTTTTCTAATTCCTTAAGGTGAGAAGTTATTGATTTGAGATCTTTTTTAATGTAGGTATTTACATCTATAGATTTCCCTCTGGGCATTGCTTTTGCAGCATTTCATAAGTTTTGATGTATTGTATTTTCATTTTTGTTCGTCTCAAAGTGTTTTCTAATTTCCCCTTTGATTACTTCTCTGACTCATTGGTTGTATAAGGTGTGTTGTTTAATATTCACGTTTGTTAATTCTCCAAATTTTATTCTGTTACTCATTTGTAGTTTTATTACATTGTACTTGGAGAGGATTGTATGATTATGGTCTTTTAAAATTTATTGAGACCTCTTTTGTTATCTAATATGTGGTCTACTCTGGAGAATGTTCAATATTCACTTGAGAAGAATGTGTATTTTACTGTTTGGGGTTGGCGTATTCTTTATATATGTTACGTTTAATTGGTTTATAGTGTTCTTCAAGTCCTCTATTTCCTTATTGATATTTTCTGTAGATCCATCTTTTATCAAAAATGGAATATTGAAATCTCCAACTATTATTATAGAACTGTATATTTCCTCCTCAATTCTGTCAATTTTTGCTTCATATATTTTGGGTCTCTGTTAGGTGTGTGTGTGCTTGTATTTATTAAATGTTCTTGATGACTGACCATTTTATCAATATATAATGCCCTTTATTGTCACATGTAACCATTTTGACTAAAGGTCTATTTTGTCTGTCATTACTGTAGACATGCAAAGCTTCCTTTTAGATGATATTTGTATGGAATATCTTTTCCTATACCTTCATTTTTAACCTATAAGTGTTTTGGGATATAAAGTGAATTTCTTACAGACAACATGTAGTTAGATCATTTTCTTCTTAGTGGATTCTGCCAATTTCCTTATCATCTTATGCCTTTGTTTTTTAAGTCATATATGAAAATAACGAGGAGTTACAAACCGAAAACACAGTAATACTGGCTTTTCTACTTACCTGTATACTTACTTTTACCAGTGTTCATTATTTCTTCATATGGCTTTGAGTCATTGTCTCATGTCCTTTCACATAACCCTGTAGGATTCCTTTTAGCATTTTTTTAGGGCAGGGGTGCCTTTGCAACAAATTCTCTCAACTTTTATCTGGGAAGTCTTAATTTCTCCTTAAATTTTGAAAGATAGTTTTTGCTGGATGTAGAATTCTTGGTTGACAGATTTTTTTCTTTATCATACTTTAAATGTGTTGTCCCACTACCTTCTGGTTTCCATGATTTTTGATGATGTCTAGGTTATTTTTCAAACTTGGTACATTTTCTTAATGTCTTTTAGCTTATTTTAAAATACAATTTTTTTGATCTGTTTTATGGAAATGTGTTTCTGGTGTGGTTTCTTTTATTTTAAAGAGCAACTTTGAGATTTGGCCTTGGTCCTTTTGTTGTTCATTTTGTATGATACTAGTTTTTTTTTTAATTTTTAGAAATTGGTGTGGTTAAGGATAGGTTTTCTAACATCCCAAGAAAGAATCCCATCTTCTATATGATTTTTATACTGTTTTAAAAATATGGCAGCTTGCTTTCTGATATTTCCTTATTATGTTCCTATGTATGTGTTATGTCTCTCATTTTATCTGAACCGCCTCTTTGCTTTGTCTTTCTTGTCCCTATCCTGACCAATTTTGTCTCTCCTCCCAGCAGTTTCCTCTCAGTGGGCTTTTGCCCTGGAAGGGAACCCTGGCAGGTCAGTTTTGAGAGTTATAGGTCCCTAATTGCTACAGCCTCCTTCAGACTTTCCTGCCAAGCCTTTGCACTTGACTGCAATTGGAGTAGATAAAACCCTCCCAGTTTCAACTGTTGTTAAGTGTGGCCTGTTGTGCTTTCCAGTGATTGCCTGCTCGCTCCTCTGGGGTTATCTTGTTCTTGGATCTGTCAGGTGCCTCATTGCTTCTCTTTGCTTTCTTCCAGGTACATGTTGATAACATGTAGGTCTTGTAACTGGAGAAAGTTTGTCGCTACCTGATTGTATTTGGGGAGTTATGAGAGTATCTTGTCACCTGGTTTTGTTATAAATGTCCGTGGTGTTTTGGTTTTGCTGTGTGGTTTCTCTTTTTACTCTGGGGATTTGGGATTAAAAATTGATGTGGCTGGTGCCATCATCTCAGAACAGTCTTCCATATTTTCAAATCTCTTTATATGCTATCTTTTTGTCTCTCTGAGCTGCATTCTGAATAATGTCTTTCGTTCTTTCAGTTCACTTAATTTTCTTTTAACTGTGTCTAATCTTTGTTTTTTAATACATTTTAGTTTTCGTTTCTGCAAATTGCTCTATTTTGTTCTTTTTCAGCCCTACTTGGTTATTTTTTATAGCTTCTGGTCAACTACTCACACTTTTAATCTTGTTAAAGTTCTTCTGTTTCTTTAAACATATTAAACATAGTTACTTTATATTCTGTCTAGTAATTCCAGTATTTGTTTTTTATACTGTTTCTTGCTCACAGTACCTTCTGTCCTTTTGTGCTTAGTGATTTTTTGACTGACCTACCCATTTTCCTTGGGAATTTATTTGTGGGGATATTTTATGCTCTGGGCTGCAGATTGGATGTGGACTACATGTGGTAGCATTTTGTATCCTTTTTTCGTTTGTTTTTAACATAGACAGTATTACACTATGCCTGTTTATCTGTAACTTAGTTTTTTCAACAAAATGCAACAATGCAATACTGCTGTCATTGAAGTGGCTGTCATGACTCGCCCTTTGCTTTGTTCTCTGGGAACTGTAGGTGTATCCTGAGTTTGAAGATCAGAGAGCTTGCCTGCCATCAGGATCTTTTCTGACTTGTTCCTCAGACAACACCATCCGCTTCTGGAACATGGACAGCAGCCCTGACTCTCACTGGCAGAAAAACATCTTCAGTAATGTGAGTGGCTTTGTTGTAAACTGTCTTTTTTTAAGAGAAACAAGCCCTTCTTTAAGCTAGGATGTTTGTGCAGGAGGGAGTCTTAATGGTATCAGGCTTCACTAGGGGTAGGAACTAGGAACAGGTAGTTTGAAGTTCTAAGGCAGGTAATCCTCTGTCACCCTCTCTCTCGTTTCTCTCTCCCTCTCTTTCTGAGCTAGCATGGTCCGTGCTCTGCCTCACCGTGCTGGTCAGCTCTTCCTCTCTGGATGTGTGTTGACACACTGATCCAGGCAACCCAGCATACTCATTAGAAATGAAATTGCTCAAGTCATGAGTTGGAACTTGCTTGGAGAACACATGATGGACCCCCTCCAGTCAGGGGCTTCCCTGCCTAGCTAGCTGCCATGTAGTGAGGCCTTGGAGGAGTGCTGGCAGGACCCCAGAGAGAGCCATGATGGGAGGCTGGGGAGAAAACTCTTTGCTGAAGAAATGGTTTGTATTCCTAGGTCAGTGAGGGAGTTTCTTTTAGGAGCCGAGCCATGACCACAATCATACATTCATTTATTCTGTAGTTACTAAGGTCTATGCGATGTGCTGTCCTGCATGCCAGGGACACATTGGTGACTAAGTCAGGCCGTTTTCCTGCCCTGTGGCACCCACAGTCTAGTGGGGTAGGCAGACAGTGAACCAATAACTGTACAAATTGTAATGTAATCACAAACATGATAAGCACCATGAAAGAATATTGCAGTTTGCTAGTAGGATATACAACAGTCATCTGATCTTATCTGTGGTGTCAGGGGCAGCTTCCTGGAGGAATAAACAACTGAGCTGAGATAAAGAGAATTGAAAGGAGTAAAGAGGGGAGGGGAGAGTGTTCTGCACTAAGGGAATACACAAAAGGCCCTGAGGTGGGATAAAGCTTGGTGAGTTGGAAAACCTAAGAGGTCAGTGTGGCTAGAACAAAAGAGGCCCTTAATGCAAGGTGTGTGTAGCAGGTGCTCCTTTACTGTTACCCTCACTCCCTTACCCAATATCATCACCTTCTCTTCTTCATCTATACATATAAATATAATATATATATTATATTTAGCTACATACAATAGAAAAACCCAAAACAAGAGGTAAAAGTTTGGTTTTCTGACTCAAAAAAATAGTGTGAAGGTAACCAGTCCTGGCTATTTTGGCAGCTGCAGGGAGTCCTTAGAGACCAACAGCCTTCCA
This sequence comes from Smutsia gigantea, assembly GCA_032199065.1. Lineage (NCBI taxonomy): Eukaryota > Metazoa > Chordata > Mammalia > Pholidota > Manidae > Smutsia > Smutsia gigantea. The sequence goes on along the minus strand of JAVSCE010008540.1, from coordinate 50,982 downwards.
GCTCTCCACTCTGCCATTTTGAAGGAGGGGACTTTGTCTTCATCATCCAAATGGCTGCTGGAGCTCCAGTCATCACATCCAAGCTCCAGGAAGCAGAAGGGTTCTCACTTGTTTTACATCTCATTGACCAGAATTTATTCACAGTCTCATCTAGCTGCATGGGAGATTGGGAAACATAGTTATTATTCTGAGTGGTAAACCTCCCAGGTCAAAATTGGAGTTCTGTTACTATTGGAGAATGGGAGACTGCCTAGCAGGAGACACAAAATTGCAGAGGTGCTTCAGAGCTTCCCACAGCACTGACCTCAGCCCTTCCGTCTCCTTCCTGCAGACCCTGCTGAAGATAGTGTATGTAGAGAATGACATCCAGCACCTGCAGGACATGTCACACTTCCCAGACCGTGGGAGCGAGAACGGAACACCTATGGACGTGAAAGCTGGGGTGCGAGTCATGCAGGTCAGTCCTGATGGCCAACATTTGGCTTCAGGCGACCGAAGTGGAAATCTGAGGCAAGTGGGCCCTGGTAGGTGTGTAGCGTACACCTCCCAGCTCGGGCTTGTGTACATGGGCAGAGGGGAGGAGCCCTGGCCTTCGCACCTCCAGTCCCTGTTGGGAATGAGGAATTGAATATCAGTCCTGTCACCAGCCATCACTGGGAACTTAAGCCAAAAAGGGTCTTTCAGAGGGCTGAGATCAGGGTAGCTACCAGGACCTCAGCAACTGGGGCATATGAACTTTGCCTACGGAGTGGACAGGCAAACTTGTATGACTCTAGGGCAGGGTAACCCTTTCACCAGCCATGTGGGACCACTGCTGAGCCATCAGAGAAAATGCCAGCTGGAGCTTGGGGTGTCCTAGTGGCTCTCCTGAGGGCCAAGACGAGAGGGACATTTGAGGGCTCAGCCTGTTTACCTGAGCAGAGGTTTTTCAAGATGTTCCTGGCCCATTAGGTGCTGACAAAACGTGAACCCTGTCACAGGGACCAGGACTAAGTTGAAAAATGACAGCTGTGACACTTGGGTGCTGGGGCAGTTCATTGAGGGATGGAAGGACTGGGGAGAGCTGAAGAGTATGTACCCGTAAAGGGGCAGCCACCACACAGCACCAGGCCTACAGGCTCCAAGTGGTCATATATTCCCATTGTCCAAGAGGAACAGAAAGTGAAGGGTTTGTGTGTGTGTGTGTGTGTGTGTGTGTGTGAAATTATATGATTTTTAAATGCTGGCAACTGTTTTGATATCAATCATTGCATGAGGCACACCGAATGTGCTGGTGGGCTGCTCACATTGACAGCGCTTTGCTGTGGAAGGCAAAGATAGTAACAAGCTAAATGAGTATAGCACTCTTCCCCCAGGCTGGCCACTGGCCTGATACTGTGTCAACTGACTTAATCCTCTCATTGGCCCCCTGAAGTAAGTGCTGTTATTAGCTCCATTTTCAAATGGGTTAACTGAGGCAAGAGAGGCCAAGTGGCTAAGCTAGGATCACACAGGTAGAGAGAGGATGCAGAAGCTGAGATGACTGTCTCTTATTTCAATCCTGGATAGCCTGTTGATTGTTGGATTTCATTTGGAAAGAATGAGGAAATTCCAAATTTTAGACTCAGAATGAGGGATTGGAATCAAATTGTTCTCACCCATAGGTCCTATCCTTGAGTATGATCTATGCCTGGCCTGTGCTCCACCCCCAGAGGCCACCTCTGTACAGCCCTGTCCTAACCTCTGTTCTCCCAGAGGACTGTCCTCGATCTGACTCATGAAGCCCCAAGGGGCTGGGCACCTGCTGAGGTGCTCCCAGGTTTGGCACTGCTTCCTTTAAGATGGCAGCTTTCTAGATGAGAAAAGTGGTTGGGAATCTCTAGACTAGTTGACCAGAGTAGAGGTTCTCTGTGTCGCCTACCTGGCTGCTCTGTCCTTCTCTAGCAGTGGCAGAGCACCTGGGGCCGAGGTGGTGGGGGGTGCTCCGGGCAGGGTACAGCAGGCAGCATATGTCTCACAGGATCCACGAGCTGCACTTCATGGATGAGCTGGTCAAGGTAGAAGCCCATGATGCTGAGGTGCTATGCCTGGAGTACTCCAAGCCTGAGACAGGTGAGCCCATGCAGGGTGGCTGGGGGAAAGGCAGGGGAGTAGCCTCCACTGGCTGAGCTACAGAGATGGAGAGTTACTGTCTGATGGGACTGTGAATGACAGCTGGAAGTCGTATGTTTAGTAAGCGCCCCTGTTGCTGGGCCCTGGCACCAGGGTGGCTGGGACTCCAGAAGGTAAGCCACCTGCTGGCAGGACTTGGCTTGACTTGCTTACCCTGGTCCCCAGCACCCCGAACAGTGCTCAGGCTAGAGGTAAATGTTCAGTGACTGAGGGTATGAACGAGCTCATTCTCTATAGGGAAATGTAGATCAACACTTAAACAATGATTTTGGAAAAGTTGATGCCTACAGAAAAATTATAAGAATATTATATGAATACCTGCTTCCTCTCCCCCCAGGTTCCTCAAAGTTTTTTCCTTTAAATCCTGTCTGACTCTGTGATGTGTATATGACTTTATCTGCTTCTCCCTCCATTTCTCTCTGTGTGTGCATGTGTGTATACATGCACGTAAAATAATAGCATATACCTTATTATTTTTTTCTTTTTCTAGGCTATTTGAAGGTAAGTTGCAGGCATGATGCCCTTTTATCAGAAACACCTCTGCGAGCACTTCCTAGGAAGGAGGATAGCCATTTACATGACCATAGTGCACTTACCAAGCATGAGGATTTTACTTTGATATCATATTGTCAGCTCTCTTGTTTTTCCAGCACCGTTGTTTTTCCAGTCCAGGTTCATGGTTTATTTGCCATGGCTCTCTTGTCACCTTTATTCTGGAATATTTCCACAGCTTTGTCTTTATGACTTTGGCTTCGTGCAGAATATAGACCAGTCATTTTACAGGATTTCCTTCAATTTAGGTTTGTCGGTGTGTTTTCTTCGCGCTTTGATTCTGATGGTACATGTTTGGCAGGAATAGAATGTAGGTGGAGTGACGTCCTGATATGTTAATGATCTTCCATGCTCTTCTTTCCATCTTCCCTCCCCAGCGCCCTTTGCCCCGGCAAATTTTTTAAAACTCTCTTTTCATTCAGTACACCTTTCCTGAGCTCCCCTTCTCCTCAGGCTGTGTGTTAGGCCTCAGACATACCAGGTGGCAAGAGCAGGCACTGTTTGAGGGGGCTAGCAGGGAAGGCCCGATGGCAGCGGGCGGTAGCAGGGCCTGGATGAGGCCTGTGTAGCCAGAGCTTAGTGAGTGAAGGGGCAGTGCTTTGGGGAGGCTGAGAAGTTGGCAGGACTTCGCATGGCATACCACAGAGGTGGGCTTGGCAGGAAGAAGTGCTGGGCTTTGCTAGAACGTCTGCTGTGGACACAAGTGTAGGAGTATGTCCATGTGTATGTCGAGATTCATCCCCCCTCATCTGGAGGCATAGTATATCAAATGCCAGGGTTTGGGGGCTCTGGGGAAAGACAACACAGAGCTAGGGGGGTGGTCCCTTTCTGGGGCAAGTTGGCTGCAGCTATGGAACCAAAGGCTACTTTTTCAAGGCCTAGAAAGCTTGGTCACACTGCTCTCCGAGGGAAATCAAGGCATCAAGCAGCCTCTCAGGAACCCAGGGCCATCCTCTCCACTCACAGGGTTCACCTTGCTGGCCTCGGCCAGTCGGGACCGACTGATCCACGTGCTGAATGTGGAGAAGAACTACAACCTGGAGCAGACTCTGGACGACCACTCCTCCTCCATCACATCCATCAAGTTTGCTGGTGAGCCCCCTCCTTCATGCTTACTGCACCTCATTAGATGGGCTCTTCTGGTTGCAGGTAACAGCGAAAGCTCTCTTTAGCTTAAACAAAAAAGAGATTAACAAACCTTAGATTCAGGCACAGCTAGAGCCAAAGACTGATTTTTCTCTAAAACTATCAGGACTCTGTCCCTCTATCGGTTGTGTATTCCTCTGGTGGGTCTTGGTTGTCACTGTACCATTGGAAAGAGATTTCCCCTCTTGCAATTAATTTTGGCAGAAATTGGGAGCTGACCTTCTTGTGCAGGCTTGAGGCACCAGCCCGTTCCAGAACAGCCATCAGTGCCAGGACTTAGGGGTGTTCTCTTGGGCCAGGTCTGACTCATGGGTCCCCTTCCCCCACCTGCCTCCACCCCGGATCCAAGAGGACTGGCATTAGGTAAATACTGGTTTCCAACAGGAAATCAAGGTGCCAATCCTGTGAGAAGGCCGGATGGGCACTGGTGACCTTGGCAGAAAAATAAGTGCCAATGACAATTGCTGGAGGCTAATGCTATGCTGGAGATGACCTTTGCACTGCCCCAGCTATTCCTTTCCTTACATCATTTTACAGCCAGAGTCACACGGTAGGTGCAGGAGATGCAGGCCTAGGATCTTGCCTAAGGCTGTCCTTCTCCAAAGTCCACTCTCAACCAGGAAATCGAAGGGATCCCTCCAACATTGGGAAGATTGAGTATGGAGGTCCCTGGCCCTAAGAGAGTCCAAGAGGAGGGGAGGCAGCCCCTGTGGGGTTTAACTGATCAGAGCCCAAGAACATGTTCAAGAAGAATCTATTCATGGAAAGAATACATTCATATTTCTGTCTAAATTCTTGGCTATGAAGAGTTTTTTAAACGGAATCTTGTGACTAAGAATATGTTAATGTCCCTTGGTCCTCCCCACTTCCTCTCCGCTCTCTCTAGCTATGCTGGGCAAAAGCAAGTTCACAGCATTGGATGTGTCTTGAAGACCTAACAAAAGCTGATCAGCTCAGACTCTTCAGACATCCTTAAAAAATTGTTTAGCCCTCCCATTCCCAGGATAGAAGTAGAATAAATCAGTGAATCTAGTGGTTTGGCCAGCAGTGGCCACATGTTTAATGAATGGTCTAGATCCAAGAGAGGTGATGGCTAGGCAGTGGATGGCCTGGAGTCAGCCCTTAAGGCCCCCTTCTGACAGGTGTGGGCATTCGTTAGTGCCCCAGCCAGTCTGAGAGCATCCAGCTCCCAAGCTCAGCTCCTGAGGGCCCTGCTCTGCCAGGCTGGCTCACCTGGGGTTTATGCCTAAAATACTGATAAACCAGACTAAAGCCACCCTGCTAAAGAAGGATTCAGTCTTCTAATTGTTTTTGTGAAACATGTATCCAACAAGTGAATGCAAGATCTATGTTTAGTTTACAGAATACTATACAGTCAACAGCCACATCAGGTTCAGAGTCGGTAGGTATGAACTAGGACAGACACACCCACAATTTATGACCAGCAACTGTTCTGATTGCTTGCAGTCCTAACATTGCTAAATGCTTGGACTCACCTCCCAGGTTAAGCAGCATAATAATACCAGTAACTTGCAAGCCCTTCTGTGAGCAGGTAACTCCTGTTTGAGTAATATTTTAATTTGTATGTCAGGCCCAGGCCCTCTCAAACATCAGTCATGAAAGAACAGCTCTGAGTGTTTTATAATTGTTCTGCCTTTTTATCCTCACCACAACTCTGTGAGATCTTTGCGCTGTTACTCTTATTCTATTAAGAAGAAGAAAAGCTTACCAGGTGGCAGCCTCTGTTCCTTGGGCTTCACACAACTCCACAGGGCAAGGGCTGTGATAGGCCCATTGTGCAGACAGAAAGCTGAGGCTCAGAGAGAAAGCTTAGGTTCATCCTGGCCCTGCGCTGACTCTGTGTGCCTGGCTCTGTGTGCCTGGGACAAGGCCTGTATGACTGAGCCCCTGGGTTCACATTTGGCTAGTGAGCAGTCAGGAGGGGAGGCCCATGTGACATGGGCCGGGCCTGAGGTGTGTGCGGGTGTTCTGAGTGTTCTTCATGGCATTGAGCCTCCCAGCTGTCTGCCTGTCTCCACTTGCTCCCTGCTTCAGTCCCACCTCCATTTTGCTGCCCAAGTCCCTTTTCCAAATCTGAAATTAGATATGGTGCCCCTTCTGTGTCCCCGTCCTTTGTTTCCTTATCTGCCCTTGCTCTTCAGAGGCCTACCTTGCCATTGCTTCATCTGCACCACACACACACACAACTCATAGTCCTGCCTGCCCCTAGTACCCACTTTACCTCCTCCAAGAAGTCTTCTGAACAGAGTTTCCTTGCAGTAGAGATCCCAAGCTCAGATCTCCGACCCTAGTCCGGCTCAGCAGTGGCGCAGCCCTGCCTGATGCACTGCTACCGCCTCCTCTTCCAGGGAACAGAGACATCCAGATGATCAGCTGTGGGACTGACAAGAGCATCTACTTTCGCAGTGCCCAGCAGGTAGAGTGGAGTGGCCTCCTTGGGGGCTGGGGTGGGGAGCTTATCTGGGGTGTCCTCTGAAGGCCCTGCCTGTCCTTCCAGGCCTCAGATGGAATACACTTTGTCCGTACCCACCACGTAGCAGAGAAGACCACCTTGTACGACATGGATATTGACATCACCCAGAAGTACGTGGCTGTGGCCTGCCAGGACCGCAATGTGAGGTGAGGAACTGCCCTGGGCTCTTAGCCTGGCCTGGACTTGTTTCTGAGTGGGGCCTATAGGGGACCTAGTTGGATCTGTCTCCTCATGACCTGTCTACTTTTCTTCCCCTGCTCATCTGGTCTTTAGAAGCTGGACTGGGTGGAGAGACCCAGCAGGTATTTTTAGGAACCAGGCTCATCCATTCCTAACCTCGTTCAGCAGAGGTTCCTTCTGACTCTCTGGAAGCCTGTGTGGGGTGACTGAGAGGTGCTGGTATTATTTACAAACTTCTTCATTTACCCACATCCCCTGAGCGCCTGTGTGGGATGGTCACTGTGGGAGTCACAGCAGTGACCAGGGGACCCCTAGGTCCTGCATTCACAGAGCTCACAGTCCTGTGGAGGAGAGACAGACACCTCACCAGACACTGACAGCGTGGAGTGGTCAGGGCTGGGATGCAGGGCTTGGGGGCTTCTGAGGAGACACATCTGAGCTGAGACTGGGAAGGTCATGGAGGAGTGAGCCAAGGGAGGAGAGACTGAAAGAGCGCAGAGGGCAGAGCATGTGCAGAGAGGTTCTCCACCCTTCACCTGCTCATTCAGACTGGGCGCCAGGTACTCAGCTTGCTCTGTAGCCGAGGAGACAGGCGTTAACTCAGTGGACACCCAACACGGAGCCTCCATCTCCAGCCTCAGACGGTGTTTCATTCTCTGAGACAGGGTTTCAGTCCAGGCATCAGATGGGGGATAAGAGGTGGCAGGAGGCTTCTCAGGGAGAGGAGGGCGGCAGGTAAGGCTGGCACCAGAGGTCAAGAGGGGGCGAGGGGTCAGGGCCATGTTGGCCACGTTATGTCCTCACCTCCCCAGAGTCTACAGCACTGTGAACGGGAAGCAGAAGAGGTGCTACAGGGGCTCCCAAGGTGACGAAGGGTCCCTGTTGAAGGTGAGTTGCTGTGGCCCCAGGTGAGCAGCGCACCCAGACCTTCCGCACCACTCCCCCCCCACCCCCACCCCGGTCTGTCTGCTGCCCAGATAGGCCACCTGAGATCTGTGACCTCCTGGGCACCTGATCAAGGATCCCGTGCTGGCTGATACCCACAGTGGCCTAGCTGACAAAGGATGCCTGGGAGCCAGGGGTGCCCAGACTACTTACTTCTACTCACTTCCCCAAGAGGGGGTGTTTACATGGTTTCTGTTTTGAGTTGCAACCGTGTGGTGGGAAGAATCACAGAGGGCTGGGCTCCCTCATCAGGCTTGCCCCCTGCTTGGTCATCCAGGACAAGGTGAGGACCTTCTCAGAGCCCCTGGGCCAGGGGAATTGTTAGTTCAGGCTCCAGCAGACCCTCTCGGAGCTCTGCCTCAGGCTGACTGTGATCGCGGGCAGGTATCCTCTCTGCTCAGGCCTGTCTCAGCATCTGTGAAATGTCACTAAAGAGCCTTTATCATAGAGTTGTTCTGTGGAGGAAATAAGTTCACACACATACAGTGCTTAGTACCAAGCCTGGCCGCCCCCAGTACATTGCTGTGGTGGTTCATTTCTTGACTGGTGAAATGGGAGCACGAGTTCGTACCTTAACTAGGGTGTGTGTCCTGAGGGCTAGCTGGGACAAGTCCATGTCCAGCACGGGGCGGGTCCTCAGTCAGGAGACTGTGATGTTTGACCCAGGCCTTGTGATAGGGAAGAAGCAGGTACCCCAAATATCATGTGGGCCTCTTCTCGGCAGGTCCATGTGGACCCCTCAGGTACCTTTCTGGCCACAAGCTGCTCTGACAAAAGCATCTCGGTGATTGACTTTTACTCTGGCGAGTGTGTTGCCAAGATGTTTGGCCATTCAGGTAGGTGTGCCCTGCTTCGACACTGCCCCACCCAACCCCTGCACCCTTCTAATTCAGAAAGGCAGTGCAGCTTCTCTGCTCTGCTTGCAGAAATTGTCACTGGCATGAAGTTCACCTACGACTGTCGTCACTTGATCACAGTGTCTGGAGACAGGTGAGAAAGGCCTGGAAGGAAGCTGCCCCTGGCTGGCCTCCCTCTGGAAGTGGGTAGGACCTCTGCTGTGGGGAGAGCAGGGCCTCAGACATCGGGACGCCATGCTCCCAGCCGCCTGTGCAGAGAACTTTGCTGAGCTCGCCAGCTTACTCCCTCTTTTGGACATCATGCACATTGGTGTCACACCCCAACCTGAGTTCAAATCCAATCCCAGCTTTGCCACTTACTTGTGAACCTTGAGCAGGTCATTTCCCCTCTCTGAGCCTGTTTGCTCTTCTATAAAAGAGAGACGACACCATTTACCTTGATAATATATGGTGAGAATCAAATGAGATGACATAAATTCCTTAGCACATGGTTGGTGCCGAAAGAAGTCCCGTTTGTTGCTCCCTTCAGTTTGCTACGATCCTTCCTCACAGCTCTCTTCCTTGGGTCCTGAGGCCTTCAAAACAGGCCCTGGTTTGCTGGGATGCCTTGGACCCTGCCCAGGCTGTAGGCCTAACATGGTCTGGGGCTCCCCGCACTAAACTGACAGGGTGTGTTCTCCATGAAGGGCCAGGGAATGGGGGTTTTGGCTGTGGTGATCCAGGTGGCTGCAAGGTCAGATGGCTTCCATATTCGCCGCTCCTCCCGATCTGCATCTCTCTTTGGCCTCTGCAGCTGTGTGTTCATCTGGCACCTGGGCCCGGAGATCACCAACTGCATGAAGCTTCACCTACTGGAGATCAACCACCGGGAGCAGCAGCAGAACATGAAGGAGGAGAAGTGCAGCAGCCACCCCAGGTCCTGGCTGCCACCGATCCAGCCCCCAGAGGAACATCCTCCTGCCCTGGGCCCTGCCCCTTGTGCACTCTTGGCCTAGTGGTAGAGACAGACTTGGGATACAAATTTATGATAATACATATGAGAAGAGTTTTGAAGTGAAAAAGTAAAATGATGGAGGGCCCATGAGCAATGTGATAGGGGAAGCCCTGGGGAGCTTTGGGAATCAGAGGAGGATTGTGACCCAGCCTACAGTGGCAGAGTAGGTGGCAGGGGTTCAGTGAAGTTGAGATTTCTTCTTACTCTTTAAAGTCTTTATGCTTGCAAGACCAAGTTTTATTTGAAGTGTTTTGTGTTCTGGTATTTGATTTGGGATTTTGGTGTGGAGGTCTAAGTTTGAGTGGGGAGTTTGGGTTTACCCTCTCTCCTGCCCCTGGAGCTGTCCCTGTCTCTGTCTTGAGGCTTTGCCATTGACTCCCCATGAGAACCAGGCCTTGAACATGGCCCACCTGCCCGGCAGTAGTTGTAGAGGTATAGCAGATCTACGCACAAAGGAGTGGGCAGCTTCCTTTTGACTCCTAGTTTTGAGGCTCTCACCATCCTCAGGGCTGGACCAGAGTCCTGGCTCCAGTGCCTGCCTGTGCCAAACATGTTTCAGTCTCCAAAGAAGCTAAAATCTCATAGCTACCTCCCACTTCCCAGAACAGAACAGCAGCTCAGTACTCAGGCCTCATGATCTGCTTTGCTTTCTGTCCCGTTGCTGTGGCCCTTGGAGAGCTTGTCTTATTTTTTGAGCCCAGCCTTCATTCTGGCTCACTGATTGTGGCCATGTGTTTCTAGTAGAGCGAGTGTCTCACATGAGACCTTCCAGCACCATCTTGATTGGAAGTCAATAACATATTCATATGGAACCTAGCACAGGACCCAGCCCCAGGCAGGTTCCCCCTACCACCCTATTTACCTATTTCTCTCTTTGTCATCCTCATCCCTGGCTTTAGGCAGGAGACATACACATCCATGCCCAGCAAGATTTGCTCCCTAAGCCCTGGGGAGCAGACAGAAGATGAGCTGGAGGAAGAATGTGAACCTGAAGAGTTGCTGAAGACGCCATCCAAAGAGAGCTTGGATCCAGGTTGGGAAAGGGGCCCATCCAACGGGGCCCTATTTTGAACTCTTGGTATAGGGATTATCGCTGGGTTTCACCCACTACTTTGTTTTTCGGGCCTGGCACATAATGAAGCTCAGTAATCATATTGGTCAGGATTCTCAGTCAAATAGCAACCAGACTCTCATTGACTTAAACTGGAAAGATAATTTATTGGCTCAAGTACCTGAAAATTTTACAAGAATATTGGCTTCAGGCATAACTGGATGTAGGTAGTCGAGTGATATTAAAGGAAAATATTTATCTCCATCTCTTGGCTCTGCTTTTCTCCATGTTGGCTTTGCTCTCATGCAGACTCTCCCTTTCCTGGGGCAAAGGTTTCCCTAGCAGTTCTAGGTCAGAAAACTGGAGAAGAGAGCACGTCTTTCTCAGTAGCTCAAGCCAAATCCCAAAGTCGTGACTTACCGTTCCTGGTGTGAGTCATCTGCCCCATTCGGATCCAGTTACTGTGACTGGCAAGGCCTGAGTCATGTGGTCATCCTTGGGGACAGAAGCTTTCATCAGTTCCACCTGACCAAAGATGGGGGTGGAAGGGGATATCCAGGGGAAGCACAGGGTGCTGTTAACCAGAAGATAGAATAAGTTCTATTGTTCAGGGAGAGTGATAGCTCAACTTTATAAAAAGGCCAAGCCCTCTGTAAATTCTGCTCCTTTGCATATTAGTTTGGCTTAAATTAAGCCCTCATGGTTGCAAGATGGCTGCTTAAGTTCTAGGCATCAGAGGCATGGTTAAATAGGACATTCCCTCCTGGAATCTCCTTTAGACAGAAACTCTCCCAGAAGTCCCTTTGGGCTTCTCCCAGAAGTCCCATGGCCATGACTGCCCCAGCAATGAGAGGCTGGGAAGAGTGGCTAGCACTGGGCGCTGTTAGCCAATAAGAGGAAAACAGGCAGGGGCCAACTGGATGGCTGGTTGGTAAAGAACAGAATATGAGAATTCAGTCTTAGGAAAAAAACAGAGACTAAATAACTAATTTTCTTTGTTGCCATCCTCACACCTGATCCAGTGTCCTCCCCAGGGTGGCCACTTTTATAAATTTGGTTTGAATCCTTATAGTCCTTTTCCTGAACATTAATATGCATATGTTCAAAACACATTAATATGCATAGCCATCAAAACACAAATTATGTCCACAAATTGTAGTATACTGCAGACATCATTCTATTGTCTTTTTCCTCCCATATAAGTACCTTATCAAACTGTATGTCGGTGGACACATAGCAGAGGCCCCCCCCACCCCCCCGGTCCTTAATACCAGCAGCATGGTAGGGTATTTTAAGGTGCCCCTGTCTAGGTGGGCATTTAGGGTTTATCTCACTACTCCGTTGTGAATGAGGCTGTGCTGACTGCTCCCAGGCTGCCACTTCAGGCATGTGTGAGAGTGTTTCTCCAGGCCAGATGCCAAGTCCTGGCCCTGCTGCGCCCTGAGGTATTATGAATTATTTTGAAAGAGAACCCCCAGTGCATTCCAAATTCAGTGACTGCCGTACCCAGCAGTCAGCATTAAGCCCTCCACTCCTGGAGACTTTTGTAAACATTTGATAGTATGAAGCACTTAAATTTGTGTCATTTTTATGGGTAAAATATTATATATCATTGTGTAAATGTGCATTTCCCTGACAATTAGCAAGGTGAGGTGAAGCATCTTTTCGTAGGACTGTCGTTTCCTGTATTGTCTCTTTGGAGAACTGCCTGTTTATGTATGTTTCCCATTTGTCTGTTGGGTTGTTTATTCTTTTTTCCTGGATTCTATGTGTCTTTCCAGATCCTCAGTGCCTGCTGACGAATGGTAAGCTGCCGCTCTGGGCGAAGCGGCTGGTGAGTCTACGTGGAGACTGGGACTAATAGAGGCCGGCAGAGTAGGGGTGCCCTGCATGCTCTCCTTTCTTCTGTGAGCCCTTTTGCCCCTCCATGGCTCTCCCTGGACAGCCCCATCATCCTTCCAGTCTCAGCTTAGACAGCCCTGCATTCATGCAACATGTATTTACTGAGTGCTACCCTGTGTGAGGCCTTGTTATGGCTGTGAGCTAGAGCAGTGAGCAGGGCAGGCAAATGTCTGCCTTCACGGGCTCATTTTCTAGTGTGGGAGAGAGACAGTCTTAAACAGGTAAATTGCATGGTGTTTTGGGAGCTGTTCAGTGCCGTGGAAGAAACAGCCAGGAGTGCCAGGGAGGGGTGGCAATGTTCGGATAAAGAGAAAGGGCCTCACTGGGGAAGTGCTTTGGGGCAGAGTTGGAACAAGTGAGAAATGCAGGTTTTGGAGCAGAGTGTTTAAGGTAGAACAGTGTGCAAGGGCAAAGGCCCTGAGGCAGTGTCGTGTGTAGTGTGCTCAAGGACATACAAGGAGGCCCTCAAGGACATACAGGGAGGCCCAGGTGCCTGGGTTGAGGGTGAATGAGGGGCTCAGAGGCAGTGGGGCCGGATGGTTTGGGCTGCGGGGCATTCCCTCCACACTCCTTACTGCCCTCCTCCACTTCTTTTCCCGAGGAAGCCATGATCTGCCTCAGGTGTTCACGGCCTCCGTGGCTGCCTCTGAGGGGCAAGTGGGAGGACAGAGAGGAGGCTGCTGCCAGCAGGAGAGGTTGGAGGCTGGATCGGGGAAGAGCCGTTTGGATTTTGGGTGGATTTTGTAGATGGAGCCAAACGACTGGATAGGAGGAAAAGAGGGAATGAGATGATGTTAGGGTTGAACGAATGGCTATTAACTTGAGGGAGGAGCAAGCTAGGAGCTGGTGGGCTCGCGGCGGGCAGCAGAACCCCAAACCCTAGTTTACATGGTTTATTTCAGGAGAAATGTCAGGCCTTAGGTCCAAGCCTGAACTTCCTCAGGGAAGTCCTTCTTGCCATCCCCTCCTCTGCAGACCTTCAGGGCATCTGGCTGTGCTCTCGCAGGCCCAAGCTTCCCCTTATCAATGCTATTACACTTGGAATTACATTCAGCAAATATTCACACCACACTCTCTGTGGGCTCTTTTCTGACTTTTATATGTATTATCTCATTTAATCCTCATTGAGGTAGGGGCTTTTTACATCTCCATTTCACAGATAGGAGAACTGAAGCCCAGAGAAGTTAACTTCTCCAGGGTCACACATAGGAATTAGAGGACATGGGATTGATCCTAGGCAGGCTGGCTCCAGAGCCTGAGTTCTAAACACCCACCCTCCTGTCTCTGAAGCAACAGTCTTGGTAGGAGGCAGTGGTGGGCAGGACCAGGGTGGCAGGAGAAGTGGCTGTATCTTGGATGTGTTTGGATGGCAGAGCTGAGAGAATTTGCTGGAGAAATACAATGTGGAATATGAGGGACAGTATAAGAGAGAGCAATGAAAGATGACCTCAAAGTCTGGGGCCTGAGCAGCTAGAAAGAGTAACTGAGGTAGGGAAGGATTTAGGAGGAGCAGGTTTACAGGGAAGATCTGGAGTTGTTTACAATATGTTCACTTGGAAATATCACTAAACTGGAGATGTATCTACATAGTCTAAATGTAGACACGCAAAATGTATCTGAAATACACTAAACTGGAGTAGATGTATGAAATATCTACAACTGGAGATGTAGAGCAGTTGCATGAGCATTTCTGAAGCTTAAGAGGAAGTTACAGGCTGGAGATACGTATCTGGAATCAGTTTCTAAGTAGTGTTTAAAGCCAAGAGACAGGGTGAGGTCCCTGCAGTGTCCCTGGGCCTTGGTGGAGTTGTTGAGCACTTGGCTAGCTACCTGACTGTCCCTTGTCACCGTCAGCTAGGAGACGACGATGTGGCAGATGGCTCGGCCTTCCACGACAAGCGCAGCTACCAGCCACATGGCCGTTGGGCAGAGCGGGCTGGCCAGGAGCCCCTCAAGACCATCCTGGATGCCCAGCACCTGGACTCCTACTTTACCCCCATGAAGTCTGAGAACCTGGAGGACTCTCTTCTGGATACAGTGGAGCCATGGAGCCTGGCAGGCCTCCTGAGTGAGGTACAGACTGCCTGCCTGCCCCAGCTCAGCCCACAGTCCCTGCTCTACAACTGCCCACCCATGACTTGGAGCCTCAGTGCTCTCATTTTGAAAATAAGGCTGATTGTCCCACCCCCAGGGTGCAGGAGGGTCATATAAGATGGTAGAGGACAGGAAGTTGAGCCCTGAGCCTGGCGCACAGTGAGACTTCGCAGGGCAGACAGGAAGTCTGAGAGGTGGGTCACTTGGGGGTTAAGAGCTTGGGTCTGAGAGCAGGCCTGGGCCTGTGTGGGAGTGTTTGAGCAGCTGAAGCCCTGGCCTACCAGGTCCTGGCTGTATGACATGCTACAAGGCTTGCCTCTCTGGGCTTCAGTTTCCAAAAAAAAAAAAAGGTCATTAAAGAAAGGATAACCAAGATAAACAGATTTCTAAAAAATGGTCAAAACCTCTATAGCATCTTACTATGCTGATGGACAGTGACTGCAAAAGGGTGTGTGGAAGGGACTTGATAATATGGGGGAATGCAGTAACCACAATGTTGCTCATGTGAAACCTGAGAATAAGATTATATATCAATGATACCTTAACTAAAACAAAAAAAAGGTCAAAACAAGAAAGCCCTCAGGGCTTTTACAGGAATCCAGTGCTTAGAACAGAATCTGGGCCGTCAGAGATGCTGAAGCAACTTTAGCTCTTACTCTATTATTTTCCAACAAAATTCTTTTTTATTCTAATTTTCTTTTTTGTTATGGTATGTAAGCAAATCTTAGGAGGTATACAGCCTGACGAATTGTCACCTGTGTATCCACCACCCACATCAGAATATAGAGTACTTTCTCCCTCCTGAAAGACCCCCTTGTGCCCTCCAGTCAGTGCTCCACCCAAGGTGACCAGGATTCTGGCCTCTCACTGTGGACTGGTTGGCGTGCTCTTGAAGTTCATGTGAATAGAGTCTTAGAGGGTTGGAGCCATACCTGTTCCTTCTGTGAAGGGGCTGATGCTGTTGCAGGGGGAGCCCAGGCTGAGGTCATGATGAGCAGAGGCCCAGGCTCACAGTTGAATCCAACAGAGGGGGCTGCCATCTCACCCACATCTTTACTATTACTGTCGGTGTGGACGGGACACCTAGAGGCTTGCAAAGGGCCCTGGTTGCCACAGCTGCCTCAGATGGCTGTGCTCTCTTCACCCCAGTCAGAGAGTCCCCAGGAGGATGGCTGTGGGCAGCCCTCCTTCCTGCCCCTACAGAGGGCTTCCTCTGAGGACAATGAGCTCATCATCTACTCCCTGGAGGAAGAAGTGACAGTCACAGAGACAGACAGGTGCGTGTCCTTTGCACCAAGGGGAGCCTTGGTTGGCGAGAGGCAGCCTCGGCTGATAGGCAGACCTTGGAAGAACTATTGTCTGCTCCCCTCCTGGCCCTGGGGGAGTGGGGCAAGAGGGGGTGTGGCCTGGCCTCAGCTGTGGCTTCAGTTTCTCTGTTCCAGGTGGAGGTGCCGGGGTGCTCCAAAGGGAGGAGGCAGGAGAGGCAGGACTCCTAGTAGGAGCAGGGTGTGGGTGCCCAGGGGTGCTGGATGCGGCTGGTTGTTTACTAACTGGTATGTTTTCCTCCCCTTGCTCTGCCCCCACTGGTCCTGCAGCAAGTCCTGCACAAAGGAGGGAGAGGGGGAGCCCGGAGACCCGCAAGGGGCTTCCTACCGCAGGGCCTCCTCTGTCAGCTCAAAGGATCAAAGCCCACCTGAGGGTGAGTGAGGGCGAGGCAGGCACCCTGTGGTCATCTGTTCCTCCGGTCAGGCCCCTTCCTGGGTACTGACAGTGACCCTGACCCAGTCATCCTGAAGATCAGAGTCTGTCAGACAGACAGTGGTCCCTGCTGCTACCCGAGGATTCTGGAGCTCAACTGCCCATTAGCAAGAGCCCAGCTCTGTCACTTCCTTGAGTGTGACCTTGCAGGTCCATAAGAATGGGAGCAGGTATTCTCCCCATTCTCCAGGTGGGGAAATTGAAGCCCAGAGAACCTGAGCCACTTACCTGACTCTCCTGCCTGTCTTTGGGCTCCTGACCCCTAACCTGCCCCTCCAGACTCAGGGGAGTCAGAGGCCGACTTGGAGTGCAGCTTCATCACCATCCATTCCTCCCCTCCACGGCTGAACCCAGGTCCCCGCTTTGATATGACCATTTCCCCTACACCAGGTAAGCAGGGCTAGACACTGGAAGGGCAGTGCACAGACCTGGCTAGGAGCCGGTCATGAGTAACCCCTGGGCCCACATCAGCACTAGGGGCCGGTCGTGAGTAACCCCTGGGCCCACATCAGCACTAGGGGCCGGTCATGAGTAACCCCTGGGCCCACATCAGCACTAGGGGCCGGTCGTGAGTAACCCCTGGGCCCACATCAGCACTAGGGGCCGGTCATGAGTAACCCCTGGGCCCACATCAGCACTAGGGGCCGGTCGTGAGTAACCCCTGGGCCCACATCAGCACCGCACCTGTTGCCCGCTGAGCCTCCATTTCCTCTTCTGGAAAACACAGCTTTTAGCCTTTCCTCCTCAGCCTGGTGGCAACAGGGTGTGTGACAGGCGAGTCTGCTTTCTCCATTGTTAAGCGTCTGTGTCGGGGCGGCTGCCGTGACTCATGGTATTGACAGTTCTCTCCTGCCTGCCCCTCTACCCCACCCCTTCGCCTTTCCCAGGATGCCCAGGTATTGCAGAGGAGTCGTCCCGTCCTGAGGTGCCAGGCCTTTGCAACAGCTCTGTGCCCCAGACCCCTGAGCAGGAGAAGTTCCTCCGCCACCACTTCGAGACGCTTACTGACGCTCACCCTGAGGGTAGGACCCTGCCCCTCTCTGAGCCCTGCCTGGGCAAGCCACCAGTGCTGGGCACAGTGTGAGCGCCTCTGGGGTAGGGCTTCCCTTGGCAGGGCTTGTAGGGTGGTAGGAGGGCATAGATTTTATCTTAAGGACTGAGCTGCCGTTCCCTCTTCCTGTTCCATTTGCACCCATGGCATGTTTGCTGCCTTAGATGGGGGTTTCTGAGGACCTGCCTGCTGGTCTTTGGGTCTGCCTGGGCCCAGGGCTGGTTGGCTAGTCTTAGGGCTCCCTGGGCGTCTTCTCTAGAGCTTTTCCATGGGTCCCTGAGAGATGTGAAGGCCTCTGAGACTGAAGACTTCTTCAGTCCTCGGCTGAGCATTTCAGCCCAGTTCCTGTCACGGCTCCAGAAGACATCCAGGTAGGCGCTGTTGATCTAGTGAACCCCTACCCCATGTTCCAGCTCTCTATATGGGGCTGTGTCCCCTGGGGCACCCCCAGGACAGCCACAACCTCCTGGTTTCCTCCCAGCAGGTTCACCCACACCTTCCCTCCCCAGCTTCCCCTGCACTCTGTGAAGTCTCTGGAAGTCAAACTCACAGACTTGGTGGGCAGCCAGCCCAGAGCAGAGCCCCTGAGAGCAGGTACTGACTGCGCCTCCCCAGGCAGGACCAACGTGAGTACCAGGCCACCCCCCTCAGGACACAGGGCTGGGAGCCAGGAGGCCTCATCTTCACCACGGGCTGTGCTTACAGGTCCTCTCTGAGGGGCAGGCTGAGGTGCCCCTTGAGACTCTGGAGGCCTGGTGCCCACCGAGTGAGTGTCTCTGTCCCCAGATGAATAACCCTGGGGTCTCAGCAAATGGCCCTGGGTGCCCAGCTTGAACCATGGTTGGGGATGGGCAGGGACCACTCATACCCTGAAGCCACCCTGGGGTGGGGCTCTGTGCATCGGCCCTGTAGCTGGGGTGTGAAAGTAAGCTAGCTGCTTCCTTTACAGCCCCCTGCGTCACGGGCCTGGTGCCCTGTGTCCCCTCCTCCGCAGTGCTGCCCACAGACAGGAAGCTGCCTACACCTACAGCCCTACCTGCTCTAGACCTGGCTCAGGGTGTTCACACCCCCTCCACCGGCTCCTACAGGAAAGCCACTATCAGCTCCCTCGCCAAGATGTCACGCCACATCTCCCTCGAGGACAATGAAGATCCTGTCCTGGCTGAGCTGGCCAGGCCCCTCCAAAGGCCTCCATCCATCAGGGAGCTGCCATCTCTGGGCCAGGATCTCCAGGCCACCATCACCATGGCAGCATCCATTTCTGACAGTGAGAGCCGAGAACCTGCCCCGTCCTGTGGCAACCATGAGGCCCGGGCCAGCCTTAAACTGACACTTTCAAGCATCTGTGACAGGCTTTTGCTGCCCCCAGCCCCACTGGAACCACCAACCACATGTGTCTGGTCCCAGGAGCCTGTGGCCACCCAGCCCGATGTTACAGTCACAACAGCCAGCTTCCCAGCCCCCAGGCCCGTGGATGGGAGCGCCCTGACCCTTAAGCCCCTCAACAACCCTGCCCACCCCAACAGCCCCCCACTTCCAGAGACCAGGCCTGGGGTCCCAGGTAGCAGCATCTCTCTCCTGGAGCCCATCCCTGGTGAGTACCACCCTTGGGATAAGAGACTGTCTATAAGCTCATCTCATATACCAGCTGACTCAGGTCCAAAGGTGGACATGACCTGGCCACAGGGGCTGTGCCATTCCTTCACTCATTTACTTACATATTTAGTGAGTACTTTCTATGTGTTGGGCTTGGTCTAGGCCCTGGGAACATGGGAGGACTACAGAGAATTGACACCTTAACTGGGGTAGATGCCCAGACTCAATTTATAAGTTAAGTGTTTAGTGTATCACAAAGTGATAATGTGCTGAGGAGAGAAGTAAGAGAAAGGGTTTAGGGAGTGAGAAGTAGGGACACTGGTTACAGTGTTCAGTAGGATAATGAGAAAAGGCTCTTGGGGCGAAGGTGACATTTGAGCTGAGACCTGCAGGAGGGGAGAAGTAGGGAGGGAGCCTTGGGGACTAAGGGGAACGTCCCAGGCAGAGAGACAACAGATGGAATCAGCCCAGACACCCTGGCCTCTCAGACCAGCTGGAAAGCAGAGGCATCTTCTCATTCTCTCCCCTCCACCCCCAGATGCGCTCAGTCTGGACCCTGGCAGCCCTGGACACTGGGGGAAGTCCAGGGTGCCAGCTGAGATTCTGCCCCCAGCTCCCTTGGAGCTGAGCAGTGTGGGGACCCTGGTGCACAGACTGCAGACTGCCTTTCAAGAAGCCCTGGACCTTTACCACTTGGTGAGCCAAGCCTCAGGGTCCAGGGAGAGGCCTGAGGGGACTCCCGGGGACTGCCTGGCCTGGGTGGTCCCTGACAAGGTTGGCATCCCTTCCAGATGGTCTCCAGTGACCAGGTGAGCACTGAGCAGCAGCAGGCACGGACTGAGCTGGCTTCCACCTTTCTTTGGATCCACAGCCAGTTAGAGGCCAACGACTGGCTGGCTGGGACCAGTGCGGCCCCTGCCCAGGCCCTGCCCAGCCCAGGTCCCCCATCCCCACCAACACTGTGCCCCTTGGCCAGCCCCGATCTGCATGCACTGCTGGAACACTACTCGGAGCTGCTGGTGCAAGCTGTGCGGAGGAAGGCCCGGGGGCACTGAGGCCCGGCAGCCCCTGCCTCCACCACGGCCCTGCTGCCTCTGCGGAAGTAGGTATTTTTAAGCAAATAAACGGACAGCTTGGAGGAATGGTTCCTGGTTCCTGTCCTGGCACATCCACAAAGCCCCTGCTTCAGCTGGATACAGGGAAGGAGGTTGGAGAGCAGTGCTCTGGGGGACTAGCCCAGGGAACTCCATTAAGCCCTCGTGCTAAGCCCTGCCCTGGGACTCGGTCAGTGGAGAATACGGGCCCAATATTCCCAAGAAGTTTGGGGACTAATAACGACAACCCCAGCACCTGGATCCCATGTCGCCTGTCCCATCCCATTGAGCTGCTGTGGGGTTATGTGTGGTCCTTGCCTAGTAGGGCCCAGCTGTACCCCAAGGGCCAGCCATTCTTCCCTGCCCCCTACTGATGCCCAAGAACCCACTGGAGCTGCTTTGGTTACCATGTGTCAGGCCCTGGCCAGCAGCATCCCCATTGCCAAACTGTTGGCTCATGGCCCCTGGGCCAGGCCCATGCTGGATCCTGTGAGGTCCAGGCTTTTGTCCCCATCTGTAGCAGAAATTGAGGAGAGACAAAGAGGTTTACCCACTGGACAATCCGGGCAGCATGCTCAGGCCATCCAGCAGCTGGGACCAGTAATTCCTTCTCCAGTGGGAGGTCTGTGTATAGCTTCAGGATCCCATGAGCTCCCAGCACTAGTACCAGCTTCCCCAGGCAGTAGGCATCTAGCCCCATGGCACGTCTGCAAGAAGGCCCCTTGGGACCACAGAAACCTCCACTGACCCAAGTCTATAAAAAGGAAGCCCCCCAAAACAGTCCTACCACATGGCTTGCTTCAGCCTGAACCCCCACTTGCCTGTGAGTTCCTCCCTGCTGTATTTGGTGGTCATAGCCCACCAGAAACAGGCTCAGAAAGATCTGGTGTCTTGCCCAGGGCCCCACAGAGCTAAGACTCAAACCTAAACTTGCCTGGTAGCAGAGCCGGACCCTTCAACATGAGGACATGGTCCTCTGCTGCCTCTGTAAACATTGACACATATCAGAATCAATCATGCAGTTAAAAAAAATCCTGCTGGCCCCCAAGTGCCTGTCACTGTTCAGCAAGTTGGGGTAGAGTTGAGGATGCGTGCCCTCATTGCCCTCATGGCATTTGCCTCTGGAGAGCGAAACACACAAAGTAACTGTGAGACTTGGTGAGTTGAGGAAATTCACCGTGCTGGTTGAAGGGTCAAGGAAGGCCTTTCTGAGCTGACATTTGAGCTGAGGTTTGCTAAAGGGCACAGGCCATGTAGATGTCCCAGGATAGTCACCAGGCAGAACAGCTAGTACCAAAGGTCCCATGGTGGGCTCAAACCTATGGGTAAGGAATAACAACAAAGCCAGGATAGCTGAACAGAGTTAGGGGAGAGAGTAGGAGTGGAGGTAGAAGAATGGGGTCTAACCATGCAAAGCCTTGTTGCTTCATGACATTTAAATCCAAGAAACAATTTGCAACACAATGTTTTTCCCCTTAATACCTGGTCTTGGTGTGGAGAGATGCCTGGTATTATTTAATTCTCAAGGTTCCCTCTCCCTGACTTGGGGAGCTGGGGTGGTCCAGAACTCATAGGTGGGCTGCACTTCTGCCAAGGGCTCCCTGCCCAGCTCCACAGCCACCCCCACAAGCCTGGAAAACCACCCTCCTGCCTGGCTTGGCCACAGTAGCCTAAGATCCTTGAGGCAAGGTTTGGCATGCAAGCCCCTGGACACTAGGGAACCATTTTCAGCCACTGTCCCTCATGGAATTTATCCCTCCTCTGACCCAATTCCAAGTAGCAAACACCTGGCTTTCAGGGGCCCAAGCTGTAGGGACATAATGTTGATGTTCTTGCTCTGTCATCCTTTGTGAATCTGAGTTTCACCCTCCAGCTTAGGCCCTCACAGCTGCAGCATGGCTGCCATAACACTCAGCAGAACCCCTCATCCAACCAGGGGCAAAGCCTTGAAGCAAGGCAGCTGCCAGGGTATTAGGGAAAAATACAAAGGCTTCCTAGATGCCTCCCCTTTCAAAGCAATCATAGGAAACAGGAATGGAGATTGTTTCGATTTGCTTCGACAAACATTTCTCCTGGGCATATGGCTACTCAAAATTGGACTCTCAGCACAAAAGGAGGGTGGGCTGGTGGAGAGGACCTGGTGTCTCTGCCATTCTCCACTTAATGCTGACCTCTTCAGCCCTGGAAGGACACTCTGTCCTTGCACAAACCAGCTGG
Source organism: Smutsia gigantea (assembly GCA_032199065.1). NCBI lineage: Eukaryota > Metazoa > Chordata > Mammalia > Pholidota > Manidae > Smutsia > Smutsia gigantea. The sequence continues at coordinate 28,900 of JAVSCE010008540.1, read as the reverse complement.
TTTAGAAACCCCTGCTGCTGAATGTGTGTGTGTGGCTTGTGAACCTACAGAGTGCCAACAGGAAGAGGACAGCATGCTCACGTGAGGTATTTTGAAGAGAGTTGAGTGACAAGATCATTTGCAAAGGAGTGGGCAGGGAGTAGGAAACCACAGAGCCAGCACAGTACCCTGGGCTGGTCCCAGAGAAGAGCTATTGCTCCCAGCCCCCACCCAGGCCACGGGGCACAAGGGGACAGAGTGCAACCCAGAAGAGCACATCCTGGAGAGGGGGCTGCCCTGAGGGGAGCTGTGTCCCTTACACCCCTACAGGGAGGGAGTTGGGGGGGAATCCCCCCTCCCATCTTCAGGGCTCTCCATGGCTCATGCCCTACTGGAAGCTAGAGGGCACAGGAGGCCAGATGCTGCTGCCCACCCAGGGCATGGAATAGGGCAGAACAGGACAGAAAGAGTTCCTGGGGCCAAATAAAGACACCCAGGCCCAGATTTCTTCTCCAATGTGTTTTCAGCAACAGCACAGGAACGTTACCCCAAGAGACAAGGTGCTGGGCATGAAGAACTGTGCACTTGAGAAGAAACAAAACGGCCCCCCTCACCCATTTGCTAGCTCATTCAGTGCAATTGGCTCCTGCACTCCGTGCTGGGCACATCCTAGATAGTGCACTGCTAGACCTGTGCTGGGCACACCAGTCATGACTGCGTGAAATCCAACAGTTGTGACAGGGAGACACTTAAAACCCCATTTTAGGGATGGGTAGATTGAAGCCCAGATGCTTGCCTGGCCACCCCATTCCTCAAGACTTCCCAAAAACCCCTTGTGTATGTCTGCCACATGCCAGCACCCATGCTAAGTAGTCTCTCCACAGGATCTACATGGGTCCTCAGCACAAACCAGTGACAGATAGGAGACTTATTAGTCCTATTTTCCAGATGGAGGGGCCGAAGCTCAGCGCAGAGACTTGCCCAGGTCCTGCAGAGATAATGTGGCAAAGCTCTGGGCCAGCTGACTCAGCGTTGCCGCCCTGCTTCCCCAAATGAGTCAGCAGGACTGACCCGCACCGTGTGAAGAAATGAAATACTGCTTCTCGCATCCCGAAGCTTCTGTATAGCCTGTTCCTTTTGCCTGGAACACCCTCCCTTTCTCCTGAAAACTCTTTTTCCTTCAGGGCTCATGCCCAGGAAGCCATTCCTGAACCTTAGGCTAGATCAGTGGCCTCTCCTGGGCACCCCAGTCCCCCTGAGTTTTCCTGATTGCAGCTTGGATGCCTCTGCCGGGGCTTCCCCGTCACAGGTGTGCTCATTCTGGGCTGTCACGTTTCCCCCATTGACTAAGTATGTGTTCATTTTCTGTGCCAAGTTAGGCTTGGCCTATAGTTGGAGCTCAGAAAATTGTTGGGTGAATAAATTAATGGTATGAAGAATATTCAAAATCTTTAACCCTTGGTTAACAGGCCAAGCAATAACCAAGCTATAGAGCACATCCCAGCTAGAGTGCTGAGGGTAGTCCTGGGAGCCCCTGCCTCTGTCAAGTGATTCCTTTTAGTTCCTGAACAGGGAGGGCGTGGGGGTGGTGTTCCAAGCAGTCAGCAGGACTATTAATAAACCAGTATTTTAATGCCTGCTACACCTGAGCAGTGCTTCTGGCTGAATGTCAGCTCTGGGCATCTGAGGACCACAGAGGTAGAGCTTCCTGCTTAAGATGCACGTCCTGATGGACAGTGACTGTAATGGGTTTGGTGGGGGGGACCTGATGAAGGGGTAGTTTAATAATCGTAATATTGCACATGTAATTGTAAATTAATGATAATAAAATAAATTATATTAAAAAAAAAAAAAAAAAAGATGCACGTCCTGTATCCTCACTCTTCCCTTACCTATTGGACCCTGCTAGCCCTTCACCCTCTGGAGCAGGCAATCACAGTCACCCCCTTCCCTGCGTCCTCAAACAGCTGCTGTGATTTGAATAACCAAGCAGGCTGTTGGATGTCCAGTGGTGACTGATTTGCCTGGCAAACAGACCTCAAGTCCTTGGCCCTCTGGTACTGTGGGAAGGCACGCAGCCTCCCTGGGGTCTCTGTTTCCTAAGAGCTGCTTAGGCTCCAGTCTTGCCCTTGTTTGACTTCCTTGGGGGGTCCTAAAGCTTGTCTGCTCCTGGAGGCTGGAGAGTGCTCTCAGGAACCTGGCATACGGGAAAGGGCAGGAATGGCAGGCCCCAAGGCAGAGGTAACTGGAGCCAGCTAAGTTGGCTCCCTGGGCCTGTCACAAAATTTGCATGGAGAGAATGAGTCTCCTCCATGGCTTCCCCTCCCTTCCCACCTGGAAAGTCATCCTGGGGCTGAGGTCTGACAGCAGGTGGAGGCAGCTTCTGTGTGTGTGTGTGCGTGCGCATGTGAGTGGAGCCATCTCATCATGCCCCGTGTCTTCCTCGTCAGGAGTCGGCGTCCACAGCCACCCAACTGGGGCCACCTGCCTGACCAGCTTCGGGGAGACACCTATGTCCCAGGTGGGCCCCTCACTGGGCCTGGAGGTGAGGGGTAGGGGAGACCCAAAGTATTACTCCAGCTTCTCTCCTCAGACTGCAACAGCCTTGGGGAGCCACCAGCACATCAGTCTTCCAGCCTCGGGGATCCCTGGGCAGCGGTGAGTCTGCAGCTGCCCCACAACCCCCTGCTGTTTCACCCCTCTGTTCTCTGCCTCTGCAGAACTTGACTGGCTCTTACTTCCCCAGCCCATTTGCACATGCCCCTCTAGCCTCAGGCCCTTTCCATCCACTGTTCTCTGCTGGGATGGCCTTTTTTTTTTTCTTCATAGCCCAAGTACCCACCACCCAGCATCCAAAATGGTATTTAAATCTGACCCTAGGCCTCATTTAACCACGTGGTTCCCTATCAACCTATCCCTCTGTCTCCCCCTACCCAAGGTAACCATCTCTCTGAATCCTGTGTTGTTACTGCTTCCTTTTTTTCTTTCTATGCAGTTTTATTGCATCTATGTGTACTGTTAAGGAGTATTTTTTTAAATTAAAGTATCATTGATAGGCCTTTCCATTCTTAGTAGAGAGCTCAGTTAGGCTTCATCCCCAGCACCATTTCCCCATGGTGGGAAGCCATTCCCTGCCCGCAGGGATTTCTTTGTCCAGTGCGCAGAGGAACAGAATTCAAGCTGAAAAATTATTTGAGGGGTGGGGGACAGGAAATTGGGGCCTCTCAGAAGGGGTATTCAGCTGTGCATTCACTGGAAAAAGGGAAGCACTGAGAGTGCAAATGTGTTTGAGATTATTTCAGTATTTATTGGGAGCCAGAGACTATTCTAGGTAGTGTGTATTTAGCAGGAATAAGACAAAAGTTCTGCCTTCCTGGAGTTTATAATCTGATGGGGGCTGCAGATGTAGACAATAAAACTAGAAAAATATGTATGTTGGAAGTTGGTATGTGCTATGGAGAAATATAAAGCAACGTAAAGGCAATGGGGGAAGGTCAGGGAAGGCCATGGAGAAGGTGGCATGTACACTCACAAATAATAGTCTCTGGCCTTCCCAGACCTCCTTGGCTCCGTTCTAGGCACTCCACTTGCTCTGGTCGGAGGTGGGGTGTAGGAGGGGGGAGGGGGGCTTGGTGGTGGTTTGGTGGGGTTTAATGCCCACATCCCTCCCACAGCCCATGCAAGGCACTCTCGCTGCCACTCCCAGAGGCCCTGGGACACTTGGCTGCCCACTCTGCCCCAAGACCTTCCCACTGCAGCGCATGCTGACTCGGCACCTCAAGTGCCACAGTCCTGCACGCCGCCACGTGTGCCGCTCTTGTGGCAAGGGCTTTCACGATACCTTCGACCTCAAGCGCCACATGAGGACTCACACTGGTGAGGACAGGCAGGGACAAGGAGGGGCTGCTGGGCCCCAGGCAGGGGTAGAATGCAATGGAGGGAGGTGCCCAGAGCACGGTGTACCTCAGATCCCTGAGGGTGGATGTAAGGTGGAGGCAGGGTAGAGGCCAGCTGAGGGGTGTAGACGGAAGATAGGTACTGGTTACAGGATTTAGGTCCCAGGTTAAAGAGTGCAAGGGAAAGGCTCACTCCCTCTTCCCCAGGGGAAAGAACATTCTGTGAGGGTGGGGACACAGGTGTCTGGCTTATATTTGCAGTGGGTGGAGGCAGCAGATGCTAGGGCATAGATGGAGTCTGGTGAGCTTAGAGTAGGAATGAGGGAATGCTCAGGGAAGACAAAATGTGGAGGCTTTGGTCTAGAGGTCATTGCTCTGTCTGTCTGCCCCTGCTCTGGTCCATGGATGCAGGGATCCGGCCATTCCGCTGTAGAACTTGCGGGAAAGCATTTACACAGCGCTGCTCACTTGAAGCGCATCTTGCCAAGGTGCACGGGCAACCAGCCAGCTATGCTTATCGTGAGCGCCGTGAGAAGCTGCATGTATGTGAGGACTGCGGCTTCACCAGCTCACGGCCCGACACCTACGCACAGCACTGCACCCTGCACCGCTCTACTTGAGACCACACCAAGTAATCAGCCCATAAGAGGCAAATAAATCAGAAAATGTAAGCAAAGAACACAGCATTTATTACACATGGGGGAGGATGGTTCACTCGGTCCAGCGGTGGCCACAGTGTGGGGCTGTGCACACGTAGTACAAGCGCATGGCATCCTGGCAGAAAGGATCCAGTCAGGAAGGTTCTGGACCCCAACAAAGGGTACAATATGGAACCTCATCCAGCAGAGCCTCACCCCAAAAGGGACTTTCCCCATTGGTAAACGTCCAGCTCAGGACGCCATAGTCCCCCCAGTAGTGGTATCCCCGCCCCCCGCAAGGTCAGCCCAAGATACTCAGAAAGCCTTCCTTTCTCGTGCTACTCACCTCTGCCCGGGCACTGTGCGACTGGAAGAACACCGCCTCCTTGTGGCCACACCTGAGAGGGCAGTCAGCCGCTCAGCCTGCCATACCTTTCCCTCCTCCCTCCTCTGGCCCCAATACCAGCTGCGCGCTCACTTTTGGCACGGGTGGTCCTCGGTCCGCGGCAACGTGGGGTCCTGGGACACGTCAGCGATGATCTGGGTCAGTTCGCTGAGGGAATAGAGGGTGAATAATTATGGAGGCCTCCCAAGCCAACAACCCTGCTCCCAAACTCCAGTCCTGCCACTCACTCCACTTCGTGCGTGATTTTGTTGACATAGATGCAACTGTTGTCGGCTTCCTGCTGGTAATCACAATTCCGGCACTGTGGGAGGACGAATGTGGGGGAAGGGGGTCACGGAGAGATCCCGATAGGACTGGAATGGAGGGCAAGGTCTTCCTCGGAGATGACTAGGGGATGGAGTCTGGAGGTTGGGACAATAGGTGGATCGAGAATCACCTTGGGGATGGGCAAGACACCTCGGGTTCACTCGGGGTAAAGTCAGGAGGCGAGATTAGGGCGCGTGGGGGATGTAACAGGGAGTAGGGATCACGCTGGGAACCTGTGGGCCGGTGGGAAACTCACCGCATAGAGCAGAATGCGGTTCTCCTTGTCCTCCTTGGGGTAAAGCATGTTGTTACTGGGGGGAAAGGGAGGTCAGAAGTCAGTCCTGGGGCCATTACTTGCTCCCCTCCACTCTTGCTACCCCAGCCTCACCATTCCTGGCAGAATCGAATTCCCACGAAACCAGGCTCGTAAGTCCCGTCTGGTTCCATAGCTACGCACTGGCCGCACAACCTTCCGGGCCCGCTCCGCCGCGCGACAGGTCGCGGTAAGGGTCAGGCCTAGTTGCTTCGCCAAAAGCGGGGGCGGAGCTGCGCGCATGTACTGGCTCCTTGCAAACTTGGTGCTCGGTTCTCTGCATGAGGTCTGATTAATGCTTGCTAAATCTTTTGCTATTTAGAGTAATTGCTTCCAACTTCTGGGTCTCGCTTCCCCGGTTCATAAAGTAGTATGGTACGAGAGCTGGGAACACGGTGCGACACGAACCCCACAAATCCCTCAGCATGAGAGAAGCCATTGCTCGCTGCTGGCTGAAGCCCAGTGCACATGCGCAGACGCGGTAACTCTTGCCAGTCCTTCTTCTCGGCTTCAGCCTTCGCCTGCCCGGATCTTTTCCCATGCGGCCATTGGAAGAACTGTGCACCATGGAAGGCCTTTCAGGATTGGCTAGGGAGCCCGAGAAGAGACGGCGGCGATTGGCGGGCCCTCCTTGCAGGAGAGCGTGGATCGGCCAGGTGGGGAGCAGGGGGAAGGTCGGCTAGCCCAGAAGCGGCGGTGGTGGTTGCGGAACCGGTGTGAGACTGTCTCACCGGGCTGCGGCCTCCGGCAAGGAGCGGCGAGATGGAGGTGACCGGGGTGTCGGCGCCTACAGTGACCGTTTTCATCAGCAGCTCTCTCAACAGCTTTCGCTCCGAGAAGCGGTACAGTCGCAGCCTCACCATAGCTGAGTTCAAGGTGTGGCCGTGGGGGCGGGACATAGAGTCTGAGGGGGCGGGGCACAGAAGAAATGGAGGGGCTTCCCGAACGCGAGAGGGGCGCGAGATTAGCCGGCGTTGCCGAGATGGGGAAGGGGCCTCAATGGGGCGGGGCCAGAGGGAAACTCCGGCTCCAGAGAATGGGAACGGATTCAGGGAAATTCAAGTTCCAGAGGGCGGGGGCAAGAGCCGAGGGGTGGGTCCTAAATAGTGGGTCTCTTGCTAGTACCAGGACTGGGAGATAATTATTGATAAGAGGGGCGGAGCTTCAGGGTAGAGGGCGGGGCCACTGACAGTCCTCCATCTCTCCTCCCCCAACCCCTTGCAGTGTAAACTAGAGCTGGTGGTGGGCAGCCCGGCTTCTTGCATGGAACTGGAGCTGTATGGTGCTGACGACAAGTTCTACAGCAAGTTGGATCAGGAGGATGCACTTCTGGGCTCCTACCCAGTAGACAACGGTTGTCGCATCCACGTGAGGCCTCCGTTCCATTCATTTTATTTGTTCCAAAAATGCTGGCTGTACTTTGCCCTGTGTGATAACCAAGATAAGCCCTACTCTTATGGAGCCCCCAGTTCAGCATGGAGAAAGATCTATCACCTGACAGTGGCAGCCAGAGTGGGCCAGACTGGGCAGGGGATGCACGGAGAGGTATCTGACTCCGCCTGGGAGTATCAAAGGGGCTTCCTAAAGGAATGGATGCCTGAGCTGAGACCTGAAAGATGAGGAAAGGGTGACCCAAGAGAAGAGGTGAGAGAGGCATGCCAGATGGAGAGAACAGTGTACAGAGGCATAGAGTGTGAGGTGGGTCAGGGTGAGTGATGAGACTGGCGTGTTGGGAGAAGCCAGAACACAGAGGGCCTCAGCATGCATCAGCTTACATCATTCTCTGTCCTCACCTCCACCCACATCCACCCAAATATTAGACAGCTCAGCATCCCCGGTGAGGTCCACCTCAGGGCCTTCGCATGTGCTATGCCCTGTGCCTGAATGGTTCTTTTTATGTGACCATCATATGGCTTACTCCTTCCTTCCAGTTTTAAATGTTGCCTACCAAGTGTAAGGCCTTCAGTGGCCTCAGTGTAAAATTTAAACCTCTTCCCTTTTCCACTTTATTTGATCTTTGTCCTTAGCTCTTGTCATTTTGTGATATACTGTGCATTGCCCACAGCATCTGGAACATGCCTGGTATAGAGAGGATGCTCAGTGAATCATTGTTGAATGATGATGAGCTGAATCCATAAAATAAGATATGGAAGATGGTGTAACTAACCCTGTTTTGCAGGGGGAAAACACAGCTTCAGGGTGGAATTTGCTTTCTTGAGGATGAACGATAGCTAGAATTTTCACCTCGGTCTGAATGACTGCAGAAGTCAGTGAGCCCATAGGACTGGTTCTTTTTTTTTTTAATATAATTTATTTTATTATCATTAGAACTGGTTCTTTTTTACCTCTTTCATTTATTCAGTAATTGTTCACTGAGCATCTGTGTTACGGCAACAGTATAGTTGTGAGCCAAGTCTGAGAAGGTCTTTGTTTTAGCTCTGTCCAGTGTATGAGGTAGATATTAGCTAAATATTCACAGTAACAAATGTGAAGGGTCAGTGAGGTGAAGGCCATACAGGAGGAGATTGTGGAGCTGGGAGATCTCATACAGGGTCTTGTACTGGAGATTCTGTACGCATCAAGGAGGCTTGGGAGGACGTCCTAGAGAAGGTAGTGTCTGAGCAGAGAGCCAAAGACTAGGAAGAGTTAAGAAGGGGAAAGGGTGCTCCAGGAGGAGGACGCAGCATGTGCAAGCGTGTGCAGTGGGAGGCAGCTGGGCATGTCCAGGAACTGCAGAGCGGCCTCTCCTGTAGCAGAGGGAGTGAGGAGGAGCCAGGAGAGTCCTGGTCAGACGCAGGTCACAGGCTCCCTCTGACAGGAGAAGGGAGACCAGGGTGGAGGCTGCTTCCTAGTTCAGATGGTGCGACGGGCCCAGACCCTAGTGGGAGCAGGTCAGGGCTGGGACTTTGGGCTGATGGACCAGGCATGGGTAGTGGCATCCTTAAACAGGAGGTTTTTGCGCAAGGATTCAGGTATAGACGGGCCTCAAACTTCCAAGGCCATTCAAGGAAGGTTTCCCAGAGGTGGAGAAGGCCTCTTGGGAATTTTAAGTTTTTGTAAAATCCTTTTTCTGTTTATAAAAATCACCTATATTTGTTGCTTAAGGTGACAGCAACCTCAAACTTACGAAAATCCCTAATTCAGAAAGTAGAAATTCTTAGTGGTCCTTGACCAGAGATAAGGGCCATTTCCGTTTTGCTGTGTTAGCCCAGTGGCTCAGGCCAAACACCTCAGAGTCTTTCTGGACCCCTCTTCTTCCGTCACACTCACATCTCGTCTGTCAGCAGACCCTGTAAGCTCCACCCACAAAATATGTCCAGAACCTAAACTCTCTCCCACACTGCCCCCATCCCTGGCCTGGCCCTACCCTCTCCCTCCTGGACACCATAGCAGCTCCTCCCCATCTCCCTGCTCCCCACCTACATCCAGGGAGAGCCTGTGGACTCCCCAGTTCAGGTCAGGGCCCCCCTGGCTCAGAGACTTCCCTCCCTGCATTTCATTCTGGATTACAGCCAAAGTCTCCAGTGATCTGTTGTGTCTCCCACTCTCCCCTGGCCCACTCCAGCACAATAGCCTTTCTGCTGCTCATGAAAAGGGCCAAGGACACTTCTGCCTGGGGAACTTTGGGCCTGCTGTTCTTTCTCAGCCTCAGGCCTTGGCTCAGACATCCCCCCCTTTTGGAAGCCTTCCCTGACCAGCTTCCCATGCTCCTTCACCTCTTTGTGGTAGTGGTTTACGTAGAACCTGTTGCCATCTGGTGTTTAATACACGTACCTGTTTGTTTCTGGTTGGTCTCCTAGTAACAGGAGTACTCCTTCAGGGCAGGAGTTTATCTATTTCTGCACCACATCCCTAGCACCCAGCACAGGGCCCAGCTGACTTTGAAAGAACTCAGCAAGTGATGAGTGAATGAGTATTGGAGGTAGTACAGAAAGAGATGCTCCAGGGTCTGGAGGTTGGGGCCAGCTCAAGAGGGCCACAGAGGCTCAGGGAGGACAGATGTGTAGTCCTTTTGAGCAACAGCCAAGCTCTGCCCTTCAGATCTAGTGACTGGGGGCCAGTGATATTGATCACTGATGTGGATGCAAGCATGTAGTTATCTGGGGGCAGATCCAGTCTCTAGGGGCTAGGATTGGGGTAAGGAAGGGGAGATGGCTGGTGTAGACACCTGCTCTCATCCATTCTGCTGGGATCAGGAGAGGAGAGACTAGGATAAAGGTGAGGGTGGACGAATGTGGTTTTTCCTAGACAGGAGAGACGTCCGTGGCAAGCTCCAATGTGCAACACCCCCCCGCCTCCCTGGCAGGACTCTGATCCCCGCTGATCCCTCTCTTCACTGCAGGTCATTGACCACAGTGGTGCCCGCCTTGGGGAGTATGAGGATGTGTCCAAGGTGGAGAAATACGAGATCTCACAAGATGCCTATGATCAGAGGCAAGGTACGGGGCACATGGGGATGGGTGAGGGTGTGGGGGGCCAGAGGGAGTGTGTGCAGGTGGGCGGAAGTGGTGGGGGTGAGGAGTGCAGACATGAGGAGACATTGCAGGAGGTTGTGGGCAGTGAGGGCGGACGGGCATGGGCGAGTGGAAGAATGGAAGGGGTAGGGTGAGGCTGGTGTGGGGCCAGATGGGGACATGGGAAATGAAGGCAGGGATGGTTAAGGCATGGGGTATTTACAACACGGGGGCTGGGACGTATGAGGGGGTGTGGGCAGGCAGCTGGGACATGGGAAGGTAGAGGGGACGTCGGGGGTCGGGAAGGGGTCAGGGTCACATGGCACAGTGGGAGAGAGTGTGTGTGGAGGCTTATGTGGAGTGGACAGAGCAGTGTGGTGACCAGTGCAGGCATGTGGGGGCAGACTGGAATGTGTAGTGGGGAAGACGGGGGGGTTTCAGGGCTGAATGGAAGTGAAGGGGTGCTGAAGGGCATGGGAAGACGGGTCAGTGTAAAGCCTGGAGGCAGGCATCTTTCCTTTAGTTTCTGGATTATGGGGCGGCACCAGGTGCCTAGGGAGAGGCCAGGGCTGCCACGGGAGACTTGGCCTTGCGATAGCCCTTTGGTAACCAGAACAGAAGAGTCTCCGTGGATGTTGGCCCTGTGTGCCTGGACGTTTATCTCATCAGGCCAGAGGCCCCGCTGGGAACCATGCCTGAGCCCCTGTCCTCACCCCACCCTCAGACTCGGTCCGCTCCTTCCTGAAGCGCAGCAAGCTAGGCCGATATAATGAAGAGGAGCAGGCACAACGAGAGGCCGAGACCTCCCAGCGCCTCGGCGAGGAGAAGGCCCAGGCCGGTGCCATACCCGTGGGCAGCCGCTGTGAGGTGCGCGCGCCTGGGCAGCCCCCTCGCCGGGGCACCGTCATGTATGTAGGTATGTGGTCCACTGAGACCTTCTGCTCTTTTCTGAGGTGGGCAGTGCTGGGGATCCAGCCCTCAAGGAGGTCCCAGTCCAACAGGGGAGACAGACCTAGCAGTCAGTGACGGCACAGAGCGTTCACGGGATGGGTAGGAAGCAGAGATGGAAGGACCTGGGTTGTGGTGGAGGGAGCAGAGGCCAGAGCGATCAGTTCCCAGCAGTCAGAGCTGAAATGGGGGAGGCACAGGACGAAGGTATCAAGGCAAGGATGAGGAAGCTTAGGGGGCTGTGGGAGAGGAATCCAGGAGGGCTTCCTGGGGGAAGGACTGTCTGACGGAAAGTGAGAAGGGAGGCAGGTGAGAAGTGGGGAGGACTGTTCCAGCCAGAGGGAGTAGTGAGAGCAACGGCCGTGAGCGGGACCCAGCTGGGCCTGCTTGAGGCAGAGAAAGGCCAGCAGCATGGCTAGTGAGCAGAGGGAGGGGGAGGTAAAAACCAGGCCTGGGGCCTGGGCAAGGCTGGGCCACGCAGGGCCTTGGAGATGGTTGAGAGCAATGGTTTCTTTTTGTAACAGCTTTATTGAGATACAGTTCATACTACTCACCCACTTAAGTGGATAACTCACTGGTTTTTAGTATGTCCACAGAGTTGTGTGCCATCTCCACAGTCAATTTTAGAACATTTTCATCACCCCAAAAAGAAACCCCATAACCATTAGCAGCCACCCCCCATTTCTTTTGTTGTTATTCTTCGGTTTTCTTTTCACTCCCCTTTTCTGAAACCCAGCTCTCCCCATTCTAGTCAGCCACTAATCTGTGTTCTCTCTCTCCAGAGAGACCTGTTCTGGTCATTTCATATAAATGGAATCATATAATATTTGTGACTAGCTTCTTCCACTCACCATGTTTTCAGGGTTCCTCCATGTTGTAGTGTGGGTCAGTACTTCATCCTTTTTATGGCCAAACAATACTGCATTGTATGGATAGACCACATTTTGTTTATTCATTCATCAGCAGACAGACCTTGGGGTCCTTTCTACTTTTTGGCTATTAAGAATAATGCTGCTATGAACATTGTTACCTAAGTTTTTGTGTGGACATGTATTTTCATTTCTTTATATACTTTGGAGTGGAAATGCTAGGTCATGTGGTAACTCTCTAACCTTTTGAGGAACTGCCACACTGTTTCCGTGGTGGCCGCCCCGTTTTACATTCCCACCAGCAGCAGCGTATGAGGGTCCCCGTTTCTCTGCCTCCTCACCAACACTTGTTATCTGTGTTTTTGACTGCAGCTGTTCGAACGGGCATGAAGTGGTACAGCTTTATGGTTTTGATTTGCATTTCTTTGATGACTAATGAGGTTGAGCATCTTTTCATGTGCTTACTGGCCATTTGTATACCTCCTTTAGAGAAATGTCTGTTCAGATCCTTTGCCCGTTTTTTAATCAGGTTATTTGTCTTTTTGTTGTTGAGTTGTGTTGTATTAGTTTGCTAGGGCTGCTGTAACAAACTCCCACACACTGGATGGCTTAAACAACAGAGACGTACTTGTCACAGTTCTGGAGGCTGGAAGTTCAAGATCAAGGCCTTGGCATGTTTGGTTTCCTCTGAGGCGTCTCTCCTTGGCTTCCAGATGGCCGCCTTCTTGCTGTGTCCTCGCACGGTCTTCTGTGTGCAAGCACATCCTTGGTATCTCTGTGTGTGTCCAAGTTCTGCCTTCTTACAAGGACACCAGATTGGGTCCCATCCTAACGGCCTCATTTTAACTTAGTCACCTCTGTAAATGCTCTTATCTCCACTGTGACCACAGTCATAGTCTGAGGTACCAGAATTAGGACATCCACATGTGGATTTGGGGGGACACAATGCATCCCATAACAAGTTGTAAGAGTTCTTTATATATTCTAGATACAGTTCCCTTATGAAATACATGGGTTGTAAATATATTTTCTCCCATTCTGTGGGCTGGTTGGCTTTTTCCTTTCTTGATGGTGTCCTTTGAAGCACAAAAGTCTTTAATTTTTATGAAGTCCCAATTTCTCTTGTTGCTTATGCTTTTGGTATTGTATTTGAGAAGCCAGTGCCTAATACAAGATCATGAAGATTTACTCCTCTATTTTCTTCTAAGAGTTTTATCATGTTACATCCTACATGCAGGTCTTTGACCCATTTTGAATTAATTTTTGTGTATGATGTGAGCGGGAAGGCCAACCTCACTCTCTGGCCTGTGGCTATCTAGTTGTCCCCAGCACTGTTTGTTGAAAGGACATGCTTCCCTCACTGAATTGTCTTGGCACCCTTGTCAAAAGTCATCTGACCATAAGCAGTGCGGATTTTATACTGAGTGGGATGGGAAGCCCTTGAGAAATCTGGGGCAGGGCAGCAGTTCCACTTCCCTTAGATTGTCACAAAGACCCCTCTACCTGGGCTGCTGAGTGGATAGGGATCGGGTAGGAACAGGGGGACGAGTGAGGGGCTACTACAGTAGTCCAGGCAGGGGACGGAGTTGGTGCTGGGGGACAGCAAGGGGTAGTTTTTGCCAGGACAGGCTTTACACTGAGTGGGGAAACACAAATCTGGGATAAGCTGCATTTGGAGGTTTCACTGGGATTTCACCCTTGGGCAGGACTCACAGATTTCAAGCCTGGCTACTGGATTGGCGTCCGCTATGATGAGCCTCTAGGGAAAAACGATGGCAGGTAATAAGTGTCCCCACTCGGGGGGGTGTGTGCATACATGTGTAAGTGCGTATGGGTGAGCCTGCCCAGACTAGCATCTGGGGTAGGGGCCATGTTGGGGACCCTCTGACCACTACCTCTCCCATCGTGCTCTGCAGTGTGAACGGGAAACGCTACTTCGAATGCCAGGCCAAATATGGCGCCTTCGTCAAGCCATCAGCTGTGACAGTGGGGGACTTCCCTGAGGAGGACTACGGGTTGGATGAGATGTGACGCACAAGGAAGGAAATCCCCCGGATCCAGCTAACGTGCCCTCTTACAGTCCCTCCCTATGTGTGTCCATGGCCCTCTTTCCCTGGCCCCATTTTATTATATTCACCTTGTCCTTGCCATTGACTTTTGAGACTTGTGCATTAAACTCGCCGGAAACCTGGAGAGTGTTTGGAGGACTCAGTGATTATAGGAGGGGCTGAGTAGGTGAGGGTGAGATGGGGGGCTGGGTAAAGTAGAGGTTAGGCGGGATAGTTTTAGCCCTCGTAGCTGGAGGCCCAAGACTGTTCTTCGTCCTTTAATATTAGTTACTATATTCTGCTGCACTAACAAAAAGGTTCAAAATAATAGTGGCTTAAACAAGTGAAGGTTTGTTTCTCTCCCTTAAAGTCTCTTGTAATCACCAAGAGCTAGCATGGTGACCCCTCTGTGTCAGAGGCCAGTCTCCATCCATCTTGTGGCTCTCCCTTCTCCTGATTCCCACCTCATCTGCTCCAGGTGCCTGGAAGACGCATTGGGAAGGATACCCCTAGCCTTTAAGGAATATGTAAACTTAAAATTTGTTTCTATTTCATTGGCCAGAATTTTGTCTCATGGCCACTTACAGTTGCAAAGGAGGCTGGGAAGTATAGTTTTTATTCTGGGCAGCCATGTTTCTAGCCAAATCCCAGAAGTTACTGTCTGCAGAGGCTGGGAAGAAGGGAATTAGAGGTGAGTAAGTAGCTCTACCACAGTATCTGTAAGTGGTAGACCTTATCTGTTCACTTAATATTTTAAATAAAGAAATCAAAACACTAGAAGTAGTGTGAAGCCCCTCATGGCATTGCAGACCGGGCAAAAAGACATTGTGCCCTCAGGTATGTAACATGGACACATGCAGCCCCTGCATTCTGGGAAGCTTGAATCACACCATGCATGTGTCTACATGTGAAGAAATCCCTCATTAGTTCCTTGAAGGGATTCCTGGTGGGGTGACTATTTGGGGAATTTTACTTAATTGTTGGAATTGCTTAATTGTAACTTCTAGAGGAGTTGGCAGCCAGCAACCTCAGTAAGAATGAAGCCGAGCTGTTTTAAGTGCTGAGGGGATCCTCAGGAAAAGCTGTTCACATCCTCATAGAGCCTGATGTCCACTGGAACGGACACACTGAAATATACAGGACACTCACACACCTGGATTCACACGCAAACACTGAAGACAAACCCAAAGCACACAGACACACTCAAACACAAGAGGTCATGTGCAGAAACACTGCACGTAGATTCTTCCACACGGGAGCTACACACACACACACACACACACACACACACACACACACACACACACACACACACACACACACACACACACACACACACACACACACAGTAAACAGATTCACATCTAACACCCACCAGCAGGAGATACAAACCTACACATACACATCGTAAAGCTGTCAATCTACAAAAACAAAAACACGGTTACTTTACCTCAAGGTGTAGGCCCCTTCCATGTCAGGGAGTTGTCCGAGTGAGGGGCCTTAGGGGGAGTGTCCCCCCAACTTCCCAACCAGCATCTAACAAGTTCAGTTCGGCCAGAATCCAGCAGAATTAACTCAGCTAATGGATCAGCACAGAGGACGTGATACTCACTTTAAGATTTGGCCTCAGTGAGTCTACATGATGAGGCCAAAGGAAAGGGACAGGAAGGTGATTGTGGGCTCCCCTAGACACACCAAACACCCAAACTCATACCTGTGAGCTCCAAGCGAAAGTCATGGCGTCACTGTGCATGAAGATCTGCCAAACTGCGGTGGAAGATGTAAGCACAAATTTCCAGGGTGTTCTTTAATGCCTTTCAGCTATCAAAATAGAAGAAGCTGTCCCCTTAAGAACCTTTAACTGATGACATCAGAAAGGATCATGCTGATAATTTCTAAGCAGGAAACTTAAACCTGTTAGTGTGAAAGTTGACCACAATTAGGGATTAGAGACTCACTTTATAGAATGATCTGGTGCTTAAGCTTTATTGCTCTCAGGGGGCCCAGAGAAAGGGAAGGCAGTGTATTACGGTAATACCACCCGCTGTAACAATAGCTCCCCAGCAGTCCAATGCAGGGGTTGTGGTGGATTGGCAGCAACCTCCAGGTAGTGATTCACACACCCAATTTTGTGGCTCCATCTCCTTACGCTCACAGCTGTGCTTTCAGCTGGCAAATAGGAGAGAGAGTGTGGGAAATGTTCACTGTATGTTCACTTCTGCTCATATTGTATTGGGGAGAACTCCAGTCATGCAGCCACCCTAGATGCAAAGTGGGTTTTGGAATATCCACTGAGCCTCAGCACCTACCTCTGAGCCACTACCATGAAAAAGGACCCTGGACTTTGGTGACCACAGCATTGACTACCCTCTCCTGGTCACCAGATCTATAACCTTAGGGAGCTGCAGGAAGGGGCTGTGGGATATCTTTCCTCCAGATGCATTACATCCTCCTGCCGCCATCTGCCCATGCCTGACCTGCACCGTCCACTATCTTACCTTCCCTTTGGGGGGAGGGTGATGGCCATAAATTTAACCCTTTTGAGAGCAAAGTAAAACTTGATTTCATAAATTCTCAGTTCAGTGCATGTGGAAGACACTCCACACATTCTTTGAGCCCCCCACTGTGTGTCAGGCCTGTTACTGAGAATAAATTGGACACAGTCCTTGAAGACAGATAATTACCAAACACTGGCTTTTTCTTTGGTGGCTGATACTTCATTATAAGGTTGCCGCTGGCTTGGGGGAGGGTCAACAATATCACTAAGAAAATCACTTTACCCCAACCTATCCCACCTTTCCAGGCCAAATCCCTTAGGAGGGAAACCTCAGCGTCTCTAGGCATCGTCCCAGATATGGGCAACAGCGCCCAGCCCGCACTGGGGGGCCGCAGCCGCAGCTCCGCACGCGGCGCCCGGCGCATTGTGGGGCGCGTAGGGAATTTGGGGATAAGGGGTTTACCTCCTCCGCGGAGGGCGGTGTTACGCAGGCGCAGATGGCTTGGCAAGCAGCCTAGAGTTTAACGATGTCCTGGCGGGGGCACCAGAGCCCGCTTTCTGGCCTCGGAAAGACCGAGACGAAACCACTTTGTTTCCCAGAGTCGGTGGGCTGTTTTCACGCCTTCCTGCTTTCCTGCATTTCATCCGGTCCCTCTCTGGGCTCATTTGTTGGTTTTTAAGCCGAGTCGGGTGCTCACATCTTAAAGGAAAATATATCCCTTTTCCCCTCTTTTTTCTCTTTTCAACTTCACAGTCAAATCTTTTAATTTCCCCTAACAAATTTAAAATTAGAATATATAAGGCTCTCCCAAGGACCCATCACATAGCTTACGTAATTGTGAACATGTGATGACAATAGTATTTTATTTCTTCCTCTCCACTCCCCCACCCCATCATTCATGGGTCCGCAATTCAAGAGTGGCTTGACTGGGTGGGTCTGGCTCAGGATCGTTCCTGAGGATGCAGTTAGGTTGTCGGCCAGAACCGCAGTTATCTCAAGGTTTGACAAGGATTGGAGGATCAGCTTCCAATTACCTCACTGTTAGTCCGGGGAGAGGAAATATAAAATATCTAAGCAACATGTCTAAGCAACACCTAAGGCAGGTTCAGGGAGCTGTCCCGCTGGCAACTACTGTGGACATCAGGAAAGGGCCTGGCTGGAGATAGGGCTGGGAACTGCACGTAGATGGTGATTAAAGTCACAAGAATAGATCTACTAGGCATTACTTTCTGAATTTATTTGGTCATGGAGCCTGTATCATTTAGCTCTTGGTGTGTAACAAACCACACCAAAGCTTCATGACTCAGAACAATAACCATTTATCATTCTCGTATGTTCATGGATTAGCTGAATGGTTCTGCTGATCTGGGCCAAGCTTAGCTGATCTTGACTGGGTCAGCTTGGGCATCCGTAATCTGCTGGAGAGTCAGCTTGGTGCTAGACAGTTATGATGGCCTTGGCCGAGATGCAGGGCTCATCTTCTGATAGATCAGCCTGGAATTGTTTTCATGGAGGAGCTGGAATTGGGAGGGAGAGAAGCTCAGAATAAGGCCTCTTGACCTCATGCTACTGATTAATGACAAGGGCAGTTTAGCTTCAAGGGACTGGGAACCGACTGTACCACTTGATGCAAGAAGATGCAAAGTCAAATTGTTCAGGGCAAAGACTGTACGGGAAGGGTGGGAAATAGGGCTATTTTTCCAACAGAGTATATTAAATAATGCTAGCTGCTGTTAACTGAAGAATTCCAAAACTCAGTGGTTTAATAAATCCATTTTTTTTATTCACACTGCAGTCCAGGGCAAGTCAGTGGGGTCACTTTGCTCCAGAGTCTGTTAGAGACCAGGATCCTTCCATCGTAGGCTCTGCCCACCTCTCAGACCCCTGCGTCCCCTCTGTTGCGTCAGTAGTGTTGAAAAAAGTGAAAACCACACATGGGCAGTTTTTAAGGGGAGGCCTGGAGGCTAGACACATCTGCTCACATGCCATTGACTAAATAAAAGCCAGTTACATGTCCATACAAAATTACAAGGGACAATAGGCAATGTAGTTCAGTGGTGTGTGTAAGAACAAAGGGGAACAGTTTTAGTGAGCAATGAACCAGTCTCTGGCACACATTCTGGGACATACTGTATCTGAAAATACAGAGGGGTTATATTCTTCATTTCCTTGTTTATTGCCTTTCTCCTTCGGCTAGGATGTAAGCTGCATGAGTTTCATTCACCACTGGTTCCCCATCACTTACCCAGGGGCCTGGGTAGCGCTCAATAAATATGTTGTTGAATAAATGAATGAAGAAATTCTAGTAACTTTCACAGGAGGGAATATTATGAACACACTAAAAATGATATTTTTAGGGACACAAGAAATTGCTTGGGGTGTGTATAATGGACACTTTGAGTTAGGTAGGATTTAATATGAATTCTGCGATAGAACTCAATATGGCTGTGGCTTAAACTGAACTTTCTTTCTTTCTCCTGTAGCAGCCTGAGTGTTAGTAGTCCAGAGCTGGCCTCAAGGCTTCTTAGTATCAGGTACTCAGACCTCATCACCCTGTGGCCCTGCCCACCCTGGACAAGTGCCCGGCCTGTGTGGCCAAGTTGTTCCCCCTCATCTGTGGTCCAGGCCGCGAGGAAGAGAAAGGGGAAATGGAAACTTACTCCACTGCTCCTTCAGAGCACAAGTGAACCAAGAAACGAAGGCCTAGCTTTAGTGTCTAACTTACTCTTCCCTATGGATTTTGATGGTCATCTCCTTGGTTACTTTTCAGGGCAAGGAGCCAATGTCTTAACAGTGAGGTCAGATCACAGGTGGGTAGTCAAAGGGAACAGAGCTGCGCATTCCAGGTTAATGCAAGTTGTTTGCAAGTTCATTGGCAGAATGCAAATTTGTATACACAGTGTGGACAGAGATATGTAAAAAATATTCCCAGGAAAAAAGTCATAAGGGAAATATAACTAAATAGAGGTTGTCTCAAAAAAGTTGAATTTTTCCTTTCAAAATATAGTTTGCTTTATTTTATACATTTTCTACAATAAGCAGGCAGTACCAGGTATTTTAAACACCTTTAATTGTGAAATATAGCACATCTACAGAAAGGGAAACAATAGAGATGCGCACAATATGGGATCATTCTAGAGCAAACACTCAGATATCAGAGTGACCGGGCTGGGCTGGGGGAGCCCAGAAGGCTGTGGGATGCCAGAGACGGTACTTCATTCAGCAGGAGGAAAGGAGGCAGGGAGGGAATTATCAAGGAGAGCCTTAAGGAAGGGAGCCATCGGAACCATGATTTGGGAGGACGTTGCTTTGCTGGGCGACCATGAAATCACACATTCTGTGGACTGAGAGTTTTCACTTTGATGAGGAAGTCTGAACTGCATAGATCATCCCACCAAAGCATGATGATGATGATGCTGACCGTGTGTTCCATGCCTGGGCCGGGCTGGGGTGTGCTGGGACACAGAGGTCCCTGAGCGAGCCGTACCCCCCGTCAGAAGGCCCCCAGTCCAGTGAGGGAGACACATTATTGATCACAACAGGTTGTAATTATGAATGTCTTGGGAAAGAAATTGTGGGGGTCTTGGGAATATATTGCAAGGTGACCTGCCCTAGTCTGTGATGGAGATCAAGAAAGGCTTTCTTGATGAGGTGATTAACTCCAAAGCAAAAAGATAGGAGGCGTGTTCTTGCAGAGACATGGTAGCAAGGAAGCCTGGGGAGAGGCGCGGGAGCGGTGATGGTTAACTTTTTGTGTCAACTTGACCCGGATATGGGGTGCACGGATATTTGGCTAGACATTATTTCTGGTTGTGTCTGTGAGCGTGTTTCCAGAGGATATTCGCATTTGAATCAGTAGACTGAGTAAAGCAGAGCGCCCTTCCTAGTGTGGGCTGCCGGGAGCCGACCTGCACGGCCTGCCTGATGCACAGCCCAGGAGGCTAATGGATGGACACCGCACAGCGGGCCTCCACAGGGGAGGCTACTGATATCTCTTTTATTGCTTATTTTGACCATTCCCCTAGTCCGAACAGCCCCCATGAATCAGAAAATGCCCCCCGGGACCATTCCTAAGGAAGGGCCTCAGAATGAGCCAATGAAGGGAGCCCCTGGGGAAAGGACTGTTAGGAACCGCAGAGCAATCATAAAAACCCAAGGTGTCCCCTTATCTAAAGAGAAAATAAAACCCTACACATTCCCCCCAGGCCGGTGCGTTATTATCCCTGGATTGGGAAATAAAAGAAGGTTCAGGTGAATTCAGGGTACAACCCCCAGGCCAACCTGGCCCCCAGAAGAAATAAGAGATGACCATCATTAGGTATGGGTCGAGAGAGCAGATGGGAGCCCTGTTTTTTTTTAGAAACTAAAAATCCTGGTGGAGTCTCCTTATGAACCAGTACTATAGGGATTACGGTAGGCGTTGTTCGGCAATCAGTAGGTTTCAGGGAACTATAGAAAAAAACATGCCCCCACAGAGTCTAGGTGAGACCAATTTTAAGATGACTTTTCCTAGTATAAACAAGTTTTCAGACCCATTAAAAGACATTGTGTTGCCTTGTAGAAATTTAACCTGAGATTAGAATCTAAAAGTAAAAGGGCAACAGAAAAATCTTGAGGAAAAGACCGTGATGACCTTTCACGGTTGGGAAAGCAGGGGAGCGTTCCGAGAAGTAGATTATGCCATAAAATACCTACGGACGCATGCTTTATGATGATTTTATGATGACTTTATGTAACCTATCCCCATATAATGCTTGAACTTTCTGTTAATAAACGCCCAGCTTAGCATCTTTGCTAGTGTCTGTGTCCTCACTCACTCGCTGATGCCGTTCATCCTTTGGGGACCCCTGGACCCGCCGGAGCTGGACTCCGGCCGTGGGTAGCATCACTCATTCTTTTGAAGGTGTGGGTAAAGTGGGGTTCCTATGGCCAGGATCCTCACTGAACTTAAATGTAACTGGCCTGTGGCTCTGCTACCGCTTCCATACCTTTAGGCAATAAGCCATTATTGTGTTAATGTAAGAGGTTCCGCCCAGGGCTCGGCGGGAGACTGGGTGGCGGGGCTGGAAGGCTGTAGGGGAGCGGAGCGGAGGCTGGAGTGGTAGTAGCACCGAGGGACTGACCTGCCACCTCGAAATAAAGTTAGGTATAACCTTTTCACCCCAAGAACCCTTTGCTGTAAATTTCTTTGGTCACAGTGAATCTATAGCGAACTTGCCTGGAGCTGAAACTCATTTGCAAGACAACTGGAGAAGTCGGTAGGGTTCATTGTTGACCAAGGAAAAAGACAAGCTGCCCTTATGGGAGGGGTGCTTCAGCTGGGTGCCCCTGTGAATGGGGAGACAGTGGATTGTCCCCCAGTGGGTATGTGGTCTGAGGTGGCTTGCCTCCTAGAGGGCTGGGCCCCACCCCAGGACGGGAGGCAAGTGGAGGTGACACCTGAGACTGTAAAGCTGGCCCTTGGTATAGTAAGTAGATCCTTTGAGAAGCAGAGTGCCCGTGAGGCAGCAGGGACTGTGGGTTGGCTGCTTCTCACAGTATTAAAAAAATCTACAGAAGAGACCCAAGAAATGGTGGCACGAGAACACGAGCTGCAAAGTCCTGTGGATTCCCTGAGGAAGGAGATGGCTTTGATGCGAGAGGAGGCGGCACGGGAGCGCCGGCAGCAAGGAGCCATTGGAGACGAGACGGCAGCACTGCCAGGTGCTCTGAAGGCGGAAGAGGCCATCAAGGAAAAAGACTAACTCCTGAGGGAAGCACAGGCCGAGGTGTCATGAGAATGGCAGCTGCAAAGCATTGAGGTGAAGGTAAGAGACCTTCTGAAGACTGAGGTAGCATTGCTGCGAGGTACACTAGAAAAGATAAAGGTTGTAGCAGAGGAGGCACTCAGGGGAGGGGAGAGAAAGGTGCCATCACCCCAGTAATGGAGGAGCTGGAGAAAGACGAAGGGGTGATGCCTGAGGCACTGGTGCCTCCTGTATTGAAAGCACGCCCCGTGGTTGTAAAGAAAATAAAGACCCAGCAGCTGAAGGTTCCCCAAGGAGAGGAGCAGCGCCCTCCCCAGGTCGTGGAGCACTCTATGGTCCGCCCCTATACTCAGGCTGAGCTGGTGGATTTGGGCTCCCGGTTTAGGCTGAAACCCTCGGAGTCAATATCAGCTTGGCTCCTGCGTCTGTGGGACTTAAGGGTGGATGGAATTGTTCTGTCAGGGTCAGAGATGGGAAAGCTGTCTTCCCTCACAGTGCAGCCTGCCTTGAGGCAGCGATTACAAAATGCACATCAGACCCCAGGGAGTCACACCCTCCTCCAGTGGCTCATGGCTGCACTTCGTGCTGTGTGGCCCAATCCGGGTGATCTACCATCCTCTCCTGTTAGATGGCAGACATATGCTGAGCTCCAACAGGTGCTACGAGAGCCAGGCATGAGAAATGCCATCTATAGTCCAGAGAATTATGGCCCAGATGAAGAGATTTTCACTACTGGGATGAGGAATATTGTACTTCAAACGGCTCCTACATCCCTCTTTGGGTCTCTAGTGGCCATTCTTTCCCCTCACTTAGGGCATCCCATAAGCGAGGTGACACATATGGTAGCAGACTTAGGAGAGGCTGAAGCCACGAGAATTCGGAAAGAAGGTAAGACCTGTTGCTCACAAGAAGAATTTACAGGGCCCCATGAAGGTTACGAGGACCCAGATGTGGGTTGATTTAATATGGGCAGGAGCAGATGGAAAGAAATTAGATGGGAAGTCAAATAGGATCTTACCAGAGCTATGGCAACAGCTGAAACCAGAGCAGCAGTTCCAGCCATTAAGACCAAAGAGGTCAGAGACAGAGCCACGAGTCCAGCCTGTGGGTTTGCAAGACTTCCTGCTGGAGAGCGAGCCAACCTCACTTGAGCCCACACAGGAAGATGATTGGGGAACACGGTTTGACTCAGGGGAAGGTCAAGGTATCTGCCCTGAGGGACCAGGGGGGGACCAGAGACCACATGTTGAAATAGCTATCCATTGGTCCCCAGTGAACATACAACGTGTCCTGGCTCTGGTGGACACTGGGGCTGAATGTTCACTGATTCATGGTGACCCTGAGCGGTTCCCCGGGACCCCCACTATCATAGATGGATACGGGGGGAAGGCTATCAGAGTGAAAAAAGCCCAAAACCCTTTGGGAATAAGGTGTCTACCCCCAAAAGAGTATACTGTGTATATATCTCCTATCCCTGAGTATATTTTAGTGATTGATATCTTGCAGGGTCTATGATTTCAGACCACTGCAGGTGAATTCAGACTGAGAGTATGTGTGGTGAAGGCAGTTCTGAGGGGACATGCTAGGCACCCTCCCATAGCTTTGCCTGTGCCTCAGCGGGTGACTAATACCAAACAATACAAACTCCCTGGGGGGGCATAAAGAGATTGGAGAAACTCTCCAGGAGCTGGAAAAGGTGGGTATTATAAAGCCCACCCATAGCCCATTCAATTCCCCAGTGTGGCCAGTAAAAAAGCCAGATGGCTCCTGGCACATGACTGTGGATTACAGAGAACTGAATAAAGTCATACCCCCTATGCATGCTGCTGTCCCCTCTATTGCAGGCTTGATGGATACCCTCAGCCATGAACTAGGAACATATCATTATGTGGTAGATCTTGCTAATGCCTTCTTTTCCATTGACATTGAGCAGGAAAGTCAGGAACAGTTTGCCTTCACGTGGGAAGGACAGCAATGGACTTTCACCGTCCTCCCACAGGGATACCTCCACAGCCCCACCATCTGTCATGGACTTGTAGCCCAGGACTTGGCCACATGGGAGAAACCACCAACAGTGTGGCTGTACCATTATATTGATGATGTCATGCTCACATCTGATTCTCTTTCAGATCTAGAAGGTGCAGCACCTAGACTGCTGCAACATCTACAGGAGAAAGGATGGGCTGTGAATAGCACCAAGGTTCAGGGACCTGGTTTGTCTGTCAAATTCTTGGGGGTCGTCTGGTTGGGTAAGACCAAAGTGATACCAGAAGCAGTTATAGATAAAGTCCAGGCCTTTCCTACCCCTACAACTGTAGCATTGCTATAGGAGTCTGGGTCTTCTAGGCTACTGGACAGTGTTTATCCCGAACTTGGCACAAATTCTGAAGCCCTTATACCAGTTGGTATGAGAGGGCGTCAGGTGGGACTGGGATGAGACATGTGCATCTGCCTTTACTACAGCAAAATGGGCAGTCAAGGCCATGCAGGCCTGTGTGTGATAGACCCATCAAGGCCCTGTGAGCTGGACGTTCATGTCACTGAAGATGGTTATGGCTGGGGTCTCTGGCAGCAGCTTGAACGAACTCGCCAACCCGTTGAATTCTGGTCACAACTCTGGAAAGGGGCAGAGGTACGATACACTTTGATAGAAAAACAACTGGCTGCCATGTATCACGCCTTGCTGGCTACAGAACCCATCACTGGAATGGCCCCGATACAGGTAATAACCACCTATCCCATGTTGGGGTAGGTACGAGTATGGACCCAAAAGCGAAGGAGTGGTGTGGCACAAACACCCACACTAGCCAAGTGGGGTGCTTACCTACAGCAGCATAGTGCCTTTCTAGTAGCCCCTTGAGTGGAGAACTCCAACGTGTGTTGGGGCCGGTGACATATACTAGTGAAAAGCAGGAAGAACTTGCTTTTGAACCATTAGTAGCAGAGAGTCCCTAACTGGGAGGGAAGAGCCTCTATACCCGAAGATGCATGGTACACAGATGGCTCCAGCCATGGGCAGCCCCCAAAATGCAGGGCCATAGCTTTCCATCCTAAGACTGAGACAATATGGATGGAAGACGGTGAGGGGAAGAGCAGCCATTGGGCAGAGTTGCGGGCCATGTGGCTTGCGATCAGCCAGGAACCCTCCCCTATAGTTGTCTGCACTGACAGCTGGGCTGTCTATCGGGGCTTGACCTTGTGGCTACCAACCTGGTACCATGCCAACTGGCTGGTTGGTCACTGACCCCTTTGGGGGCAAGAATTGTGGCAAGAGTTATGGGCCTGTGGTCAGACTAAAATAATTACAGTATACCATGTGACAGGTCT
The DNA here is from genome assembly GCA_032199065.1 of Smutsia gigantea. NCBI lineage: Eukaryota > Metazoa > Chordata > Mammalia > Pholidota > Manidae > Smutsia > Smutsia gigantea. Next base: position 3,471 of record JAVSCE010008540.1, on the reverse strand, counting down.
TTTGCCACTGGCATCACCAGGAAATGATGAAGCAGATAAACTGGCCCAGATACGGTAGTTAGAAGGCAAGCCTGCCTCTGATGTAGCCCAATGGCTACATCAGCGTTTGTTGCATGCACGACAAAATACAATGTGGGGTGTAGCCCGTTGGTGGGGCTTGCCTTTGACCTTCGAAGAAGTTAGTAGAGCCCGGCAGGAGTGTGTCGTGTGCTCCAAAAGGGACTTACACTGAGTTCCACAGCAACATGGGACAATAGCTAAGGGGCCTATACCCCTGGTCAGGTGGCAGATAGACTATATTGGGCCTCTACCTGTGTCAGAAGGATATCGGTATGCAATGACCTGTGTGGACACAGCTGCTGGACTTCTGGTTGCTTTTCCTACCCATTGTGCAGACCAGCAAACGACCAAAAGAGGCCTGGAGTGTCTCTTTGCTGCCTATGGCTAACCACAGGTAATTGAGAGTGATCAGGGCGCCCATTTTACTGGACGCACACTGCAAGAATGGGTGCCACAGCTGGGAATCAAGTGGAAGTTTCATGTGCCGTACAATCCTACTGCAGCAGGCATGTTAGAGAGGCACAATGGCTTGTTAAAATCCAGACTAAAGTCAGATACCAATAGTTTGTGGGGATGGTCTGTCTGCTTATGGACCATGCTATGACGTTTGAATGAGAGACCCCGAAAGGGAGCCCTGAGCCCCGTAGGCATGTTAACACATATGGCCGCCTCCCCTATACAACTACAAGTACAAACCAAGGAAGAATCACTGAAGCCGAGGTTCGGCCACCAGAAAAATATCTTGCTGCCAGCACCAACTGCACTGACCTCGGGAGACTCCATTGAGTGGATGTGACCTTGGACCTTTCGACACATGATCCAACGATGGCTGGCTCTCCTGGCACCTTGGGGACATAACAGCAGAGTGGCCACCAAAGGTCACAGTGGTATATCCTGAATGGCCAGACGGTAGGAGCATCTTACCGGGGAGTTTTGTTTTATCATTACGGCCAGTGCATGCACCTCCAGTAGCACTATATATAGACCCTTCGGTAACCCCCACGGGGAGAGGAGTATAAGTATGGTATACTGGACCTGGAAGGGACCCCTTCCTGCTACAGTCCTATCACAGGACCACTCTCTTGCATGCGTCCTACCTGATGGACAAGATTTGCCTATGTTGGTGGCATTAAAACATGTAGCTCATCGCCCCTAAAGTCTTTGTTATTAAGAATGTCCTTTGGCTTGAGGATTATTATAATTTTTGTTACCTGTATCTTAATTTTTATTATCTCTAAGTTGTTGTTATCCTCTGCTGCTGTTGTGGAATCTGGTTACAGTGCTCCAGCTTTCTTGCACTGGGACCATGGCGGAAGATGGAAAGAGTGTAGATTGTAAGGCGAGAATCCTGGAGGGGTGGAGTGTGGATAAAGTGGGGTTCCTATGGTCAGGATCCTCACTGAACTTAAATGTAACTGGCCTGTTGCTATGCTACTGCTTCCATACCTTTAGGCAATAAGACCTTATTGTGTTAATGTAAGGAGTTCCCCAGGGCTCAGTGGGAGACTGGGTGGTAGGGCTGGAAGGCTGTAGGGGAGCGGAGCGGAGGCTGGAGTGGTAGTAGCACCGAGGGACTGACCTGCCACCTCGAAATAAAGTTAGGTATAACCTTTTCACCCCAAGAACCTTTTGCTGTAAATTTCTTTGGTCACAGTGAATCTATAGCGAACTTGCCTGGAGCTGAAACTCATTTGCAAGACAGAAGGCCTGAATAGAACACCGGTAGGAGAAGGAATAACTGATGCTCTGCCTAAGGAGATGGGACATCAGTCTCCTGCACTCAGACGGGAACTACACCACTGGCTCCCCTGGAACTACACCACTGAGCCTGAAGACTTGGACCAGGACTTAAACCACCAGCTTGCAGACGACAGATCATGGAATTTCTTAGACTCCATAATCATGTGAGCCAATTCTTTACATCTTTCCCCCCCCCTCACTCTACATATTCTATTGGTTCTATTTCTCTTGAGAACCCTAACACAGGCAGTGGAGGGACAGAAATATGGATTAGTCATCACATAACTACTTGGCATCGACCATGCTTCTCTTTAGATCTGGCTCTACCATCCCTCAGGCAAGTGACTCCACCTCTCTGAACCTCTGCTTCCTCACGGGTTAGTTCCTTTCTCGGAGGGTTGTGAGAAGCCTTGCAATATATGTATGTAAGGCAGTTACCCCAGCCTGTTCCATCAAGTCCTCAGGTGTTAGCTGGGGTAGTTAGGACAATTCTGAGTCTAGTAATTGGTGGCACTGTAACATTAAGGTCATTGAAGCGGCAAATTATTGAGGATTAAAAGTGTGAGCTATAAAACCAGCCTTCCTGGGTTCAAATCTTGACTCTGGCTCTTATTAGCTATGTGGTTTTGTACAAGTAATTCCATCCCTCTGATTTCCTCACAGGCATGATAATAACAGTATCTACCTGCGTCAGTCAGAATAGGCTCGGTGACACATGTGGTACCTCCGTGCCTGCATAGCTCCAATGTTACCTAGGCAGGGAATGAGAGCATCGAGCATTCTGCACTGACTTTTAAAAGCTACTCTTGGGAAGTGACACTCTTAAGACTTGCATGCACACTTTATTGGCTAAGGAAATCAACCATGCTTGTTTGTTTGGGTTAATGGCACCTTAGGTCAAAGGAGTCTAGAAGATGGTAAAGGATGCTTGCTGTATTATCTCAATGATGCTGAAAATTCAATGAGAAAATGCACACAAAACATTTAATTCATTCAACAAAGATTTATTGAGTACCTAAGATGTGTCGGGCACTGTTCTAGGAACTGGGTACACAGAAAAAGACAGACAGAAACCGTTTGAGGAGCTCACATTCTAGTGGGGGAAATAGACAAGAAATCAGATAAATAAGTCACTATACAGTGTGTTAGCAGGTGATGACAGATAAAGGCAGTGTGGGGGTGAGATGTCTAGGAGGGAGAGGGAGAAGCTGGAGGCTGGACCAGGGTGGAGCTGTAGAGGAGGAAAAGAGTTTAGGTTCTAGGGAGTCAGTAAAGTTTACTGATAGGTTGGTGTGGGTGTGAAAGACAGGTCAAGGACAGCCCTGGGGAGTTTGGTCTCAGTCACTGAAGGAAGGATAAAGGTGCCATTAACCTAAACACAGAAGGTGGGGAGGGAGGTTTGGGAGGAAGGTCAGAGCTCAGTTCAGGATGAGGGATGTGTGAAGCTCAAGATACTTCTATCCTACATCCTAAGACCCCCATGGAGACAGTAAGTAGGATTCAGGTTGTAGGAGCCTGGAGATACCTGGGCTGAAAATAGACATTTGGGTGTTGAGAGCCTAGAGATGGAATCTAAGCTGTGTGTGGTGGGGGGAGATTCGCCATGGTGTGAGTGAGGAGGACCAAGGGCTAACACTTGTAAGCTGGTCAGGCAGACAGACTAGAAGCCGA